>CM031954.1:20533091-20575591 GCA_018749465.1 Paracanthobrama guichenoti
AGATGGTTTGTGGCAGACCAAGAATACTTTGCTGTTATTAGTCCTGTTCCTGTTATTTAGTGTTAAATTAGGCCTGTTGTAGTTGGGTTAGGTGGCTTAGGCTTTACTGTGGATTTAAGTGAATTGTGTTTTGTATCTGTTTATATTTATATATTTCAGTATACTTTAAACTTTGAATAAATTGTTCAATTTAACCAATAATCAGTATAAAGCCATTCTTTAATGTCATCCACCGTCATTTTGTGGCTCTTTATTTTATTAAAAGTACCGTTTGGCACCGGTATCGTAAAAAACCCAAACGATACCCAACCCTACCGAAGGACCAGCGATTTTTACATTTTGCGAGCCCTGTAAGAGCTCATATTAAAATCTGTTTTCATAGTTAAGTCATGGCAATAAACAGTACATCTTTTAAAGACTTGGAGAGCAATGTTTGGCAGCAGTAAAATTCAAGTCCTGGAAAATGATCGCTGAAAAAAACCCTGCCAACTGTTTTAATAGATACTTTTTAGCATGACATTTTATTGTGTATTATTTGTGAAACATTTCTCTTGTCTCATCCGCCATCTTGGATTGTTTTTGCTTTAATGCATGCACTCTGGGATTGCATGCTCAGTATTTTGCCAAAGCGAGACATCAGAGTTGGCAGCTTAACGAAACGAGCTTTAGGAACAGCGTGCGTCTCTGTAGGCTCGCGTGGCTTTGGAACGGCGCGCTGGACAAGCTTCAGTCACAGTTATGATGTTGGCTAATATGAGCTTATACATCAGGGGCTGGTGTTGGATTGGGTGTGTTGCGCCGCAGACCGCGTGCCAGACGCCTGTCACTCATGTTGAGCATGTGTTCTTGCCGTGTGATCCTCCAGGTTGACTCACGGTAATCTGACGTCCACTCGCCATATTTACATGGGAGTCAGTCAGAGATGAGCCGAACAGATCCGCAGCCTCTCTGCCGTGTTGGGATTGAAGGCTGCGCTGAATTTCATTATGTTCAAGGTCGGCAGGGACTTTGTTGGGCGTTCTCACGAGTTATGATCACACGAACGGCAGTTTTGACTTAAGGGAGATAAATGTCACTCATATGGCAACAACACCAAACCCAAGGAGATTTATGTCGAACACCAGTCTGTCCAGAAGATCCATAGCTCTTGAAACCCCTTATAATGCACTTTAAGGGAGATTTATACTGCATATTTTCCTTATCCTCATTACAAAGTGACCTTGTGGTGCAGGATGACGCAAATGAGAGCACTTGACCCCTGACCTGGGATCAGGGTCGATATGGCAGCGGAGGTCAGCTCATTAGCCCGAGATCTTCCCCTCCATTCATTGGCTGTTGCTCTCTTTTCCAGGTCCAATACAAGCGTGTGTGGCATGACGATGATTACCACAAAACAAAAATAAAGTTTGTTGCTAAATGTTGGGTTACAGTGAGGATTCAAACACAAAAATGCGGTGCTTATCATTATAAAACAGCACTTGCGTCATTCTTCTGTGTGTGTTATTTGAGCTGTAAAGTTGTGCTCATCATGTTCACGGTCGTTTGGGGCTTTTAGCCGTTATGTTGTCATGGCAGCAAAGTTAGGATTGGGTTTACACAGAGAAGGTTAGTGAGCAAGTAAGTCTAACCCAACCCTAATTCATGGTAACAGGTGTATTGTTTATGTGTTGTGAAACAGTGTATATAATTGTACGTTTACTGATTGACCCATGCTCCTCTGTCGTACGTGGCTCAGTGTGAGACTTTTCTGAATAATTGTTGTGTAAATCAACATCGAAGCCGAGCTGTGTTGTGTTGTGTTCCTGTTCTGGGTGACTTTGTGTTGTCAGCCATGACAGAGTCCGGCAACGTCTCGTTCCCAGGCAGCGAGGCCAGTGTTTTCCCCAGAGAGCGCCGGTCCTGTCCCGGGCCGACGTTAAGGGCCAGCGACGGCCTCTACACAAGCGTGTGTAATTGTATTGCTGTGTACTGAGAGCATCTACTCAATCAACTCAAAGAGAAAATGCATGTTCACACGCCCTGATGCACAAGAGCGTTTACTGAGGGACAGACTTTGGTCCAAAATGATGTTTATGACAGTAATTAGAGCTGTTATACTATGAAACACAACCGGACCCTCTTTATGGACTCATGCAGAATGTTGTTATAAAATGGCAGCCGTGATGAGAGGCTAAAGGAACATGCATGCAGAAAATATTTGATTAGAAATATCCCTGAACAAATAATAACACAGCTTTTCTCCTGAAATAAGGAAAGAAACAAAAAGAATGTGTTTCTGTAGGCGTTTGTGTGTATTTGCTCAAATATTGCTTTAAGAGATCAGCATTGCATGCATAAAATTTGTCTGGCTTATTAAACTATGATGTAATTAGTTTAATTAAGATGTGGAGCGCCAATGGGCAATTTCATAATGATACAGCGCTACACATTTTTGAACTTATAGCCTCCTCGTCGCTACTCTTGGCAATTAAAGTCAGAGCTGGACGGGACAAACTCTGTGATTTCTCCCTGCGGTTTGCAAGGCGTGTTTCTCCTCTAGCACACGCGTGTCAGAGAGCAGCGTCAAGGACTCTCGCTAATGGTTTCCGGCTCTCATTTAAACTGCATCTCAGAGTCTCACCCTTATGGCAAGGTTGAGCACTTTTTGGGATTTCCTTAGGGGGGCAAAATAACAGCCTGTTAAATTCAGCTTCATAGTCAGTAACGGCACGGCATAATGAATTCTGGGCTAGACGGCTCACCTGTGCGCGAGATGGGCTTTGGGCTTCGTGGGGTTTGCAGTGAAAGAAGTTTATTGTGGCTTTATTGCGTTCTGAACCCCCTGCCTCATGTTCAGTTATTTGATTCAGAGGACTGTGTCAGATCTTACTCTAACCCCAGCGCTGTGTTGTTGTTTTCTGTTTGTCCAACTGTTCCTAGTGATCCGAAGCAAACGCGTCTTTGAGGCTCTCAGTATGAGAATCTGACAGTCTCTGTAAACAACATTTTAACTCCACGTTTCCTACAGCTCAACCTTTTCATTCTTCAGCCTTGCACTTCCTGTTGTGCTTCTCATTTAGCTATGAAAGCACACATTATTGATTAAATAGTGGTGGGGGAGATTAATGAAAGGCGTCATGAGAGATCAAACTTGCCTTGATCTTTTGACACGTAAGAGATCTTTATAACATTAAAACATCCTCCTCATTATATAACAAACAAAGTCATATAATATAAACAAATAAATATAAACAAAGCATTTATTTAATCAAGCTCCAAAAATGGCTCGTTTTGATATTACGGGATCTGTGATGTCACACGGGCAAACACATTTGCATATGCCCCGCCTCCAGAGCGATACATCATCACACCACAGGCTACGCCCACTAGCCTTCAGTGTCTTAACAACGGACATTTGCCTCTAATCTGTTGGAGCTATTTTGTTTATAACTATATGAAAAAAATATTAAATTACATTAATTATTTATATGTATTATTTATGATGGTAATCATTATAAGTAAATAACAGGCTACATATAAATAATAATTTGAAAGTAAAATTTTTTTATAAAAAAGATCAAGTGAAAAATGAGCAACCCTCTAGGCACATCTAATGATTATTATTAGTAGCTTTCCTGTAGCTCAAACAATAAGAGCGTGGCACTAGCAACGGCATGGGTTCGATTCCCAGGGAAAGAACTGACAAAACATAAAAATGTGTACCTTGAATGCAGTGTAAGTCGCTTTGGATAAAAGTGTCTGCCAAATGCATAAATGTAAATGTGGTAGTGTTATTACGTAGAGACGCAGCTAAATCTACTTTACAACAGTGGCCTAATATATTTCTGTCAATTTCTTCAAGTTAAGCCGAACTGCTATTTTGAAGAGTTTTGAGTTTCTGTGTTTATGATATGACGATAGTTTTCTCAAATGAAATGGTAAAATGCTCATGATGTGGCTCTGGAGATGAAGTTTATGCGTTCATGTCCTCATGTAGTGAGACGGCAGAGGCTGAAAACACTGCGAGCGTCATGCATGCTTCTGTGTGTGTGTGTGTGTGAGTGTGTGTGTGTGAGTGTGTGTGTGTGTGTGTGTGTGTGTGTGTGTGTGTGTGTGTGAGTGAGTGTGTGAGTGTGTGAGTGTGAGTGTGTGTGTGAGTGTGTGAGTGTGTGAGAGAGAGAGAGTGTCTAATAAACTAATGGTGTTCCCAATATATATATATATATATAAATAACGATAGAAGTTTTAGAGCATGTTGCAACATCTTAGAAAATGACAAACTAGCACACACTGTTTTATAGAGCCGTTCTTTAACGGTCTGCCTAGAAACAAATGCCGTGACGCCAAACCCCCTCATGGAAGAACGCTGTTGTGTTTACAACTGTGACAATGAGCGCTTACCAGGATCAACTAAACGGTAGATTTTCAAAGGTATGTGAAATCCGCGGCTCCATTGTTACAGTAAACTTGCTCAACGTACTTGAATTAATAATTTATATATGCCCCTATAAAGATATAGATCCCCTTTCATGCCCTAAACATGACACGTAACAAAACAAACTGTGATTGGTTGCTTTACATGTCAGTCAAACGTCACTTGGGTGGTCCTCGACCAATGAAAACTGCGATAGAGTCCAGACCTTCTGCCGTCAGCCTGAAGGTCTGGCTATGTGAGACTACCGTTCCCTAAACTAGCCTACAATGGACAGGGTTTCCACAGCTCTCAAAACGTTTTCAGACCTGTAGATCCTCAAACAGGGACTTCATTTGATACAATGTTGCATTTTCTTCAGGGTTCGGTTCGCTTTCACAAGGCAACAGTTCAAAGTGTATCAAAATGTGTTTATGCAAGTCACATGTGAGTAAAACTATCCTCTTATTGGTCAGAGTTTCCTCTGCATCATCCATCAAGATGATTGACAAGGTCACTCCATGAGCTTATTGTGGCTTATTTGTATCTGTCGACAGACACACATGCAAACGCTATATGAATAAAGCCATCATTCCCGCATTATTATATAGCCGATATAATGCAGTTAGAGCAGGAAGCAAGGCTTCGTCTGGACCGCATTCTTGCAATGCATGGAGAAGAGCAATTACACAACACTTTATTGAATTGAATAGAATATTTTATTTGTCATTACACATGTACAAGTACAGTGTAACGAAATGAGTTTGGAGCAAACCTCCGGGCCGCAGCCGATTAGTCAGGCGCCGCCCTACGCTCTCCAGAAATACAAGAATGCAGTTTAGCAAGCATTACATAGCAAACACAACAAAACATCAACAAAACATAAACATAAACATAAACATAAACATAAACATAAACATGACACAGTACACGTGGTCACGTAATGGGATTTTTTGTATGGACTGGGGGAGGAGATAGATAAAGACAGGCAGACGGTTGTAGTGGGATCAGAAGGGAGATAAGACAGCTGCCCGGCTGCCCGGCTGGACTCCCAACCGAGAGATAGGGACCAAGTATTATTTTTTAATCCATTTGATGATCTACGGTAATTTGTCCGGATCATAATCAATCAATCAGATCTGGTCCTCAGCATTCGCGTCCGGTCCGTGCAGTTTCCCTAGACATTACGTCCAGCCTCATGGCCAGACCGGTTACAGTCCGTAAAAGTTCACCGATCTGACCCCCGATAGAGCCCACTCTCCCCTGCGTATCCGCAGTCCGGACTGCGTTGTTACGGTTCAGTTCCTCAATTCCTATCACTTTCTGATCTAATTCCTTCAGACGGTCACACACAACCCCGAAGCATTCTTTAATTTCCACAGACAGCGGCTGGGTGAATTTGCTTGCAGCTGTCTTACCAATCTTCCGATAGGTCAGGGCAATCCCAAAGCCAAAGAATAGGAACCCCGCCATCAATAATCCAATCATGTATAAATCTTCCGCATCCTCCACGGACAGAGCCTCCAGGCAAAGGTCCCGTCCGGGCAGGTGGGTTCTCCCGGGGCACCCTTCCTTAGTGAGAAAATCTTGTCGATCGCGCTGATTGACCAGTTAATCAATTCCATTTCAGTATTTTCAGGAGTCCAGCAAAGCAGCAGTCAGAGAGAAAGAGAAGAGACGAAACACTAGACAAAACAAAACAGCGCAAGAGCACAGCGGGAGCAGAGAGAAAAACACGTCTGCACGGATTGAAGGACAGATCAGGAAGGAACTTTAAGGTTTTCCACTGTGATAATGAATGTGCTCACTCACAGAATCAGACACTGCTGCTTTTTATAGAGCTCCATTATGAATTATGATACCGTTGGTCCATTGGTCCGTTGGGTCGGATTGCTTTCTTGCCTCAACCGATCCGCTCCAGAGTTTGTTTTCCATCGGGTCGAGACCACCTCGTTCAGCCGATCTCGGAGCGATTGCCGTGTTCATATATTGCCTAAACCAACCGAACTAAGTGAGAAAACGCACCAGGTTCTGAAACAAACGCTCCAAACGAGCAGGATATGAGGATTATATGTTTGTTCGGAGCATTTTTCTTTGTAAACGAGGCACAGTGTAATGGAGAGTTCACACACACACGGCTGACAGATGAAGCAGTGGCGGTATCGACTGTACTGCGGCATCCCAAACCGCGAGGAAAGGATTTCATAATGCGCTCTGTAAATGATGGTTTTATATCGATCATTTTTTCAAAACGCTTACTCACGTGCAACAGCGAGAGACCGTCAATACTGTTTCCTGTGCAATGATGTTAGCCAGTCGTAACAGTGGCCGTGGCCAGCTCTTTAAAGGCATAGTATGTAATTTTCCATCTCATACTCAACACAATGATTTGAGAGGATTTCGTCTGTGTTGCCGATCTGCCTGCGTTGACACTGTGTGATGCTTGAGGTTAGCTGGATAACATCGCCGTTTCACCAGAACGGCTGTACAGATTCTGTTGCGTTGTTTTCCTGTTGGCAGTGTGGAGCTGCTTTGGGGCAATTGGACTTGAAAAAGCGCTGTATAAATAAAGGTGACTTGACTCGACTTGACTTTACAAAGGCGTGTCTTGACTCTTGAGTGGGCGGAGCTTTTATTCTGCCGCGAGCGCTTCCTCTTCTTCCGCTCATGCGTGTGTGTGTTTGATCATATCACACACATGTGAGTGTGTTAAAGTGATGTTATAATGCTACTCTGTGCGTTGGCTCGGCGCTACTATGAGACACTTGTTCACACTGCAGTGAGCGAGATCATATTAGGCATGGTAAAACATGGCACTCTGTGCGGTAAATCAACAACACCAGATTTACACAATCAGACTAACTGTGTTGAGCTGGAGAACAATCATTAGTTTCTGTCCATCAGTGATCCAAACAGTGTCTAATAAAACACATCAGATATTAAAGCGGTTTGTGTTGCCATGGTTACTACACAATAACACGCGGGGATGATGTCACTGATAGGCGACATTAGTGAACCTCAGTGAACAATAAAATAATAATAATAAAAAATAAAAAAATCTATGTCATGACCCCTTTAACAGTCTCTAAATGATCAACATAAACCTGTCGTACTCGATCTCCTTATCCATAAATCATTTTTTTGAAAAATCATGAGATCTCATTATTGACAGATATAGTGATGACTGATATTTATATGCATTGTATGTCAGTATCTGCTTTACCGTTTTAAAGATCTCATTGATATGCATTATATAAATATCAGCATCTGCAGCAAAATGCGTTTGCTCAGTCTGAGCTTCTGAATAAAATTGAGCTCCATATTCTCATTATATCGGACAGATCAATTATGATCCCATAAGACACGTGCAGTTTTTTTTAGATTTAAAAAAATATATTTTGTCTAAATGTTCAATGAAACGTTTTTTTCTGCACTATTATTGCATTACGTCAGGCTTTACAGGGTCAAGCTTGCATTTGTGACAGTGTACAGTAGTATTAGTATTGCTTTTCAAAACATCTTTTGTGTTGTACAGAAGAAACCTCACGTCGATGTTCATATTTGTGTGAAGAGAGTTGAGTTCTGCTGGCACTAAAGCCCAGAAACACGTAGATCCGATGAAGTAACTCCCAGATGGAGCTCAAGGTTAGGGTTATGCTGTTATTTCATTGGTAATTAGGACGTCAGGAATAAATATAAGACCTCAGACAGTGTCAGCGTGTAATATTCTCACGACAGACAGCAGCGTGTGTTGTGTGGACAAGGTGACTTTACCTCTGAGTTATGGAAAGTCATAAGTCTTGGGGAATTTGTCTTCTACATGTGATCTCTCTGTCGTTCACAGGAGCGCATTACTCGAAGGAGAGCTCTCGCGGAGGCGGCCATGACCTTCACAACTTCATCTCCTCTGGCTTCGTGACGCTGGGCCGAAGTCACGTCAAAGGTAACGGGATGCTATTGCTATTATCGCTGCTCAGTGACTGAGAACATGTGTCTGTAACAAACAAGGTGACAAAAGCAAGCATCACTTTAACATTTTATTTCTCACTGGCTGGGAATTCTCAGTGCACTGAACTCTTGTTTTTACTCTTCAATAAACAAGAATTTAAAGGGTCATGAACTGCTTTTTAAGAGGAATAATGTGCAGTCCTTACTTATCAAAACAATCACTGATCACAGATCAAGCATTAGACTGAGCACGCTGACATGTCGGGTCACATCTTTCTGTGTAATTACGACAAGAAAAGGCAAATAACGCTCTGAGACTGTTTCCAAGCATCAGGGTCCTTTAAAAAGAAATGAAATAAGACTTTTTTACTGACACTGTTTTGCTTTACATGTTCACTGCCGTTCAAAGGATCGGCACGATTTTTTATGTTTTTAGAAGAAGTCTCTTCTGCTCACCAAGGCTGCATTTATTTTATTAAAAATACTAACTCCAGTAGATCAGTGTAATACTCCTCCAGTGTAGATCAGCTGTTCTCTGTGTGAATATATAGTAAAGTGTGATTTATTCCTGTGATCAAAGCTGAGTTTATCATCATTACTCCAGTCTTCAGTGTCACATGATCCTTCACTGATCATTCTCAGATGAGGATCTGATGATCAACGCACATTTATGATTATTATCAGTTCATATTGTTCATATTTCTGTGGAAACTGTGATGCATTTTATTTCTCAGGATTGTTTGATGAATAGAAAGATCAAAAGAACAGCATTTATCTGAAATATAATCATTTGTTACATTATAAATGTCACTTTTGATCACTTTAATACGTCCTTGATGTATAAATGTATTAGTTTATTTAAGTTCTTTCCCAGAAATAAAATAAATGAATTCTTACTGACCCAAACGTTCGAAAAGCAAAAGCTTCAGATAAATTCTGTTCTTTTGAACTTTCTATTCATCAAAGAATCAAAATTATCCATTTTTCTTTTATGCCAAAAATCATTAGGGTATTAAGATCATGTTCCATGAAGATATTTAGTAAATGTCCTACTATAAATATTTAAAAATGTAGTGCTATGCGTTGCTAAGGACTTCATTTGGACAACTTTAAAGGAGGTTTTCTCAATATTTAGACTTTCAGCACCCTCAGATTTTCAAATAGTTTCTCGGCCAAATATTGTCCAGTCATAACAAACCACACATCAATGGAAAGCTTAATTCAGCTTTGATGCCGAAAATTGATCCGTATGACTGGTTTTGTGGTCCAGAGTCATAAATGTGTGTTGAGCATCAGATCCTCATCTGAGAATGATCAGTGAAGGATCATGTGACACTGAAGACTGGAGTAATGATGATAAACTCAGCTTTGATCACAGGAATAAATCACACTTTACTATATATTCACACAGAGAACAGCTGATCTACACTGGAGGAGTATTACACTGTATTATTTCTTTGTTGTATTTTTAATCAAATAAACACAGCCTTGGCTCGCAGCAGACGCTCCGATCAGGGTACGTGTCCTGTTCTCCTCCTGAGCGGCCCATGTGAAGGGTGTGTGCATCATCCGCTCAGCATCTGCAGTCTGACGTGACTCATGCTCTACACGCAGAATGGGGAAGGTTTGCACCAGCTCTGTGATTTTTAACACGTACATAAAACATTAAGCTTCATCTAATAGCCGGCGGTGAGTTGACTGACGTGGAGCCTTTCTTCATCCCACACGCAGGGTCGCTCCCGCAAAACCTTCCACATGTGTCACTTCTCCATTAATATTCATGCGCTCTCTGCTGACTCAGACCGGGAACAATGAGCCTGCAGAAGAATCGCTCATGAAAACCTGACAATATTAATGGCGTTTCTTTTAGTGCACATGGAACAGAGGGGAGAAATACACGTACTGGCATGTTTTGGTGAAAGAGTTACCATTGCGCTGCATGATGAGCGTGTGGTGTCGTATCTGAGCATCTCTTTTGGTCGGAAACTGACCAAAATAACTATGAGAGGACAATCTCCATTAGGCCTGCGATTTCATTTCCTCCAGTACAATGCATTGACCTAAAATCCATTTATTTCCCCTGTCTGTCCGCCTCCCTCCAACCTGCTGGAGACGTTTGTTTTTTTGGGTTACATGTCTTTAGTGCCCTTTTCACAATGGCCTATTCAGCCATCTCGCCGTGGCTATTTTTGTTAGTCGTGAAATACGAGCAGAAAGGGTCTGGACGCGGCTGCGGGGCGAATGCTTTCCAGACGGCTGCGTTTGAACATGACAAAAACACCTTTCATTCCTCAGACGGCTGCTGCAATACGACGGCCATGCATGCAATGTTTTCTTATTGGCATTTTATTTTTTACTCTTGCTTTATCTCCTTTACAGGGACCATATTTACTTTTCTTGGGGTTTTTCTGACTAATGTTTAATGCATATTTAGCCGTGCGCTTGCATATAGATGGCTTTAAAGATGCATGGACTGTGTAACACACTGTAACAACAATGAAACGATCAGGGAAGAAGGAGGCGGGAACCGGCAAACATTTAAAAACTTTAATCCAAAAATAAACCATAACGTCGGCGGCAGCCCGTGAGGACGACTGCCGCCTAAAAACAAAACACAATAATGGCGGCAGCCCCTCACGGCCGACTGCCGCCTCCATACAAAACAAAACCACCCATAAACTCCAGGCCTGGTCCTCTCTCATCTTGCCATGTCGTCGCTCCTCCTTTTATGCTCCCGTCACTCCTCCATGAGGCAAGGCCGGTGTGGCGCACAGCTGATGCTCATTAACATTCGCCACCGGCCCGCTCTCACGGTCCCCCGCCTCGCCACACACACGTTTTGATACAAGACCGTTTCTCAAGACGCCATGAATGTTTAACTTGCCATGGATGAAGACGAGGCTGTGCTGTCAGACATGTTTTCAGTGTCTCGTTTTATCCATATTAAATAAGTCGACAATGGTTACGTTTGATTCCTTCCAGCCAAACCTTTGTCTGGCGAACACATCTCTCCTCTAAGATCGATGGCTTTCCTCTGTCACGATCAGCCGCGTGTATCGGATGGGCTGGCGTTCCTCTCCGTAACACAAGCGGACATGTCGTGGAATGCTATCCTGCTTGATAAATGACTCTATTTTTGCTCTTTCTCTCTCTGATTGTTGCCATGCTACCAATTCTCATCCTCACCGCTTGTGTTCCAGAATAGTCAGGCTTTAAGATTCACCATGGTGATTAAAAGGGTCGTTGAGGAGGCGAACTCTGCTCATAATCACATCCAGGCTCTTTGAATGGCTCTCTGTAGGTCACGGTGAACATGCGTCACGTGTGGCTGATCAAAAAACGAGTCCTCGGTCAAGAGTTCAGTCATGCGTGTTTGTGTTAGAGCCTTGAGTTCTGAGTCAGTCGAGGAACAGTTGAGTTTCTGAAGTTCTTCAATCAGAATATGAGTTTCTTTTGCATTACAGGAATAGTTCATCACAATCATTATTTGCACAAGTCTTCCATACGATGCTTTGTTTCCAGTGATCGCCTCTCGTTCACATGTGAAATATATAAATTTCATCTTGAAATTGTGCGCAGCTGAATGCTTTCAGATCTCCACCAATATCATTCATATCATTATAGCCTAGATTAGTCTCAATAATTTAACTTTAATCCCGTGTAATTATGTTAGGCTATATGTTTTATTTTGAAGGGTATTCTTCTAATTGATTAATTTGTAAAGTTATTTTTCAGGCTGTTTCTATAACGTTTGTGGTTTGCTAAATATCAGTCAAAACTGTGCTGAGAAGAAAACAGAAACTGCTGGTTTACAATTGTTTGTGCTTTAATTTGTAAAAAAACTCCTTTATCTGGTGGAGCGCGTCAGTCGGTGTAACCTACACCTGTCTTTCTTTATTTTGATAATGTGTTAATTATTTAAGTGAAACATATTTTGTGTAATCCCTGTGTCACTGCTGAAAGTGATATATTATATTCGATGTTGCGTGTGATATAATGCTTAGGTGCTTTTTGACAGTGTATAACTCATGCACAGCTCCTGCAGACAGTTTTAGTTGTTTCCAGCATGTCAGCAAATGTTATATTATAATATAATAATATTGCATTTATACCACTGTATATGGGTATAATATTTATAATATTTATCACTTTCAGCAGTGTTTTATGTAATTTCAGGGTTTTCTGTAAAATGACACGGGGATATTGCATTTATGCCACTGTATATGGGTATGGGTATGGGGGAATAATTCACGGGGAATAAATCTTGCATACATGATGAAGAGTATCAGAATGGACTTCACTGAGAGAGATCGCGATCATGTTTGTTTTCTTTATTTTGCAAAAAGCACAACATTTTGTTTTTATTGTGATTGCACACAAATAAGAGTAGAAACTTAACAGATGTGATGTATAACACTTGCCTGAATGACCAAAATCGACGGAGAATTTTGAGTCTTTTTCGCACTGATAAGAAAAAAGATACAAATATATGCGACTTTGCCGACCTCAGAAGGTTAAAACTCAGGTCATAGTTCAAAATGACACCCAGATTTTACTTCTTTCTTAGATTGTAGGCCTAAGGTGCCCAATCCAGCTTCTTTCCTCTCCCGCTCATGTTTTGGGCCCGCAGTAAGAATTTCAGTTTTTCTTCGTTCAGTTTCAAAAAAGGTGTTCATCCACTTTACAATGCTGGACAGACAGTCAGACAACCTCTCTAATACAACAGTGTCTCTGAACGCAGCCGAAATATATAACTCTATATCAGCAGCATAAAATCATTAAAGGATAGTTCATGTCGTATTTCTGAATTATGCTACCCAAAGGGAGCATGTATAATAAAAATAAGACAGGCCCTTGTGGAACACCATGCAATATTTCATGTGTCTGATATGCAGTCACCTATATTAACTAAGACGTTCCGTTCTGTAATATACGTCTTGAACCAGTCCATCCCAGCACACAGCATTGTTTTGGATGTTCAGTAAGTTCCGTCTCTAATAGGCAACACATCACACACTTTTCAGGTTGTGAAAGTATTAGCCTTTTGGTTCGCTGATAAAATGGCAATGTGAACGCTAAGCGGACCCGGACCAAACAAACCAAGCAAACCGAACTACAAGTGTGAGCACACCCAAAGATTCATTCCCAGTTTCTCGAGCTCCTATGATGATTTCCTGTAAACTATGACTTACATTTATATGGAGCTTCTTTTTTGCTTGTTTTTGGCAGACGTGGTCACTATAAACGGTGTGTAGCTGTATAGAGATTCTGTTTGTCACACAGTGGGTAAAAAATGGAACAAATATATGAAATAGTAGAAAAGCTTCTCTCTGCAATGCTACACAATCAATGCAGTGCTAATAATTATTCATATCCATATGTATCGCAAAGTCACTGTTGATTCCCACGGCTCGTTCCTGGAGAGGGACGGATATGATTGGTTTTCAAGGCTCTGACCTTTGGTTCTGTTCAGCTTGAATATAGAGCAGTTCCCCGAAGACAGTCCTTTCACATAAACTTGTTAATATGCTAGTCCTCATGTCATCTTTCAATAGAGCCTCCGTGAGTTGGGAAAAGAAGAAGTGGTTGCATACTGACCCAATAGCATTGGGAATTCAACAACTGTACTGTGGGTTTGCAGCACATTATATATCCTGTCTCCACCTCAGAGTAAAGCATTTATTTCTCACGAGTATTGATTTCATGAGCACTTGTGCCTGCTGTGTTAGATGTGTCTGTCCAAGGGTTCCGTTCATATGTAGAACTCTTTACATGGGATCATTTTATGGACTTAGTTTTTAGTTCATTTTTTATTATGAATTAAAAAGCTTGTTAACATACTTCACTAGAAAAAACATTGAAAAAACTATGCAATATGTAAAATCACTAGGCCAGTGTTACATATGTTGTTCAGTTGAGTACTTACAGTCTCCTAAATGTTTCCAACTATTTGTAAATTGTAAGGAAATTGCGATTTTAACCAAGGAACCGGGACGTGTGAGGGAGTCGTCATATCCGCATTACCCTCGGTTTCCGCTTTTACTGCCGTAGAAACCATGGCAACAGACGTGGACGACTGCGTAACGTCTCGTCTGGTGTAGTTCTGCTCAAACATCACGGACCATGGCAAGCAGACTTTGGAACAAAATGAGAAATCAAAAGAGGACCAGTATTGACGTGCCGTTTTCCAGATGGCGAGGCTGCGCAACAAACTTTCGTTTGAGATGCCGTTCTTGTGCTTTATTAGACCAGTGAGCTAATGCACATAAAACAAATCAATGTTTTGTCACTCAACACGATGAAATATGAGAATATCATCAGTATGATGTAGCTAGCGCTAGTCTCGTGCAGCCAAACTAACACACAGAATAACATTATAACTCTCAACACACTCAGATGCAGTTCAGATGGTGGAGACCATCACAGGTTCGCCGGTCGTTCGGTCGAATGAAACGTCCTGATATCCTCGGGACTCGCGTGTGGCGCTGATATCTGTCTCTTAGTAATCGCGCCCTGCTTCATACCACAGTCATGTCACAAACACTCATGCAGAAACATGATTAGATCCATTGGGATGAGTCCACACTCATTCCCTGCGTCCTCAGTCTACACCTTTGTTATAGTTTTGAAGAGGTTAGTGACCCCTAGTGAAAAAATACATAGTGTAGCTTTAAACATGAAAGTATTATGCAATCGTTTAAAACATTTCTGCTTATATAGAACCTTTTGGGCGTTTTTGGGGATCTGAACCCCATTGAAGTTTTATTTCTGAGTGTTCTTCTGTGGCCATCCATAAATGTTTCAATAATCCTCAAACTCCAAAATCCATTTTCCTTCTGTTCTGAAAAACAATCTTTTGAAATATCCATTCCGACGGATATTAAAACGCTCTCATTATTCTTGAGCTGAGAACTCATTGGTGTTTCTCCCATGATATGTTAAATATTGTTGATTTGCATATCAGTTTTGAAATATATTTCGGAGTGCACGCTTTGATTGACGGCATCCAAATCAGATGGAATGTAAACGAGCCATTTTACATTACCACAGTTTGAGTTCAGTCCACAATTTACACGGACACCGACTGGTTTAGCCTCGTCTAACTCCACCAGGCTTGATCCGTTCCTGCGATCCGTGATTATTCAGATGTAGGGAATGATTATATCAGAATACATGCTTTGCTTTGATTGACATGACGGGATAACAACTGGTGGGTGGAAGGATTGGATTTTAAGTGATTTATCCGTGGCTGAAAAGTTATTAACACACACCTCCTTCACGCATATAAGCAACATTAAATCAGCCCGACTGATGCCTGATTGCATTTTATGATGTTATGGAAATACGGTGCCATTCAGACCGAAGATGTGTGCCTCAGAGCCTCCGGTGGGTTTATAGCCTCTGGACGTAAATGTTTGTCCTCAAACGGAGTAGATTTGTAATGCGGCTGGTGCACAAACACCAATGGTTTTTTAATAGCGTTGAGGAATGTGCAATTATGCAAACGGAGGTAAACACATTAACTGGGAAAATAAAAATCAGAGAAACAAGATCCTGTCAATCCTGCTTGGTTGATAATCCCTAGAATATCAAAATCAACTGCAGGCGGTCGATCCTTTTCCTATTTAGCTCCTAAACTCTGGAACAGTCTTCCTAGCATTGTTCGGGAAGCAGACACACTCTGTCAGTTTAAATCTAGACTAAAAACGCATCTCTTTACTATGGCTTACACATAAAACATTATCAATCTCTATTATTCAAATCAGTAAATGATTGTTAGGCTGCATTAACTAGGTCAGCCGGAACCGGGAACACTTCCCATAACACCTGATGTACTCGTTACATCATAAGAAGAATGGCATCTACGCTAATGTGAGTCTCTCTGTTTATCCCGAGGTTTACTGCAGTCAGCCGGATCCGGGCCGTTTTTTTTAAGTTTACATGAAGATGATAATGGTATTGTTTCTAAATTGTGTCGGGGTGTGTGTTCTCCAGCGCTGGCGCTGTTGCCGTGCGGATGAGCGGCCGGTATTGAGAGTTTTTGGTTGAAAATGGTGTCGTGTAAGTGACCCAAAGTAAATAACTAATGATTATTCACAACAGAAATGAACCGATCAAAAGCTGACTTTAGCGGATAATAACTTTATTCTAGAGCTGATGTACACAAACAATCTCTCTTCCATTAATCTCCTGTTTTCACTGTGAAGCTGCTTTGACTCAATCTGTGTTGTGAAAGCGCTCTATAAATGAAGGAGACTTGATGACTTTTCTGTGGCTTCATGCTGGATAGCCCCGCCCACGAGAACTCTGATTGGCCTGTCTTCTGATTGGCTGTGATTGAGTGTGGACAGATACATGATGTGTCGTGTCCTGCAGAGTTGAGCTCCAGTCCTAATCAAACACGGCTGAAAACACACACAGGCTGGAAATAAACTTTGCAGAGCTCTGCTCAAGTATGTGCGATAGAGGAGAGTCTGTAAGTAGTGATGAACGTCAGCGGCCAGGTGACCCGTCTGATCCGTCAGAATCCTGACCAGCAAATTCATTAATGTGACAACAAACAGGAAAGGCCTCCCACTGTGTCCATAAACAGCAAAGTCTGTAAATGTCAGCGCAGTCGTCCTCCTGCTCCTCCGCCCGCTCCGTATTCCCTGAGCTCAGAGAAAGCCATGTTTCCAGCTCAGTTTTGTGTGCGCTCGCAGAGGAAAGATGGCACAAACTAACCGTGGCTGGGAATGAAGGAAGAGATTCTGCTTTATTTTCTAGAAACTGAAGAGGAAAATTCTGTATCTGACGGCAAAAAACACAATTAGACTTTTATTATCCATATTTTATCCGTTTATCCTTAAAGGATTAGTTCACTCTTAAATTAAAATGTCCTGATCATTCACTAACTCCCAAGACATCCATGTTCATGTCTTTCTTTCTTCAGTCGAAAAGAAGTTTTTTGAGGAAAACATTCCAGGATTTTCCTCCACATAATGGACTTCAATGGGAACCAACGGTTGAAGGTCCAAATCAATGCAGTTTCAGAGGAAGGGCTTCAGAGGCTCTGCACGATCCCAGAGGAATAGGGTCTGGAGTTTTCAGCCGTGTCCATATTTGAGAATGACGTCAGTGACCACTGTGTCATCGCAACGGTTAGAAACACAAAATACCTAAAACCAAACCACGCATAACAACCAAGTGTGACATGAAACCCTTCTCAGAACAAGGGTTCCTACACGACTTGAATCATTTGGAGTGGGAACAAATGAATTGAATCCCTGACCTTGAAATAGCCTGGGATTTCTTTTATGCTAGTTTTTCTGCTTCGGTCAATAAACATGCTCCCCTCAAAAGGTACAGGGTGAAGGGTCGAAATAATGCATGGTTTTCTCCTCTTTTATCAAATATGCTTCATGAGCTCAACCTGCTCAATCTGGCAAGGGAAAAAGCTAGGAAAACAGATTTAAATTCAGATTGGCTTGATTTAGGCACATGTACGGATGCAGTAAGAAAAGCTAAAGATGAGCACTTCCTTATGCAAACATCACATAACCTAAACAATTCATCAACATTTTGGAAAACTGTTAAATCATTACCTGAAAAATAACAACGGTATAAAACTTCCATCATGTATTAAGAAGGGCTCTCATCACTGATAGCGTAAAAATGCTTAACTGTTTCAATGAACACTTCATGGCTTCTGGCTCTTTGTTTGATTCAGGTAATGGAGCTCATGTAAACCCTTGTATTGTTCAGTCAGAGAGTATCGTGTCTAGTCAGTCATTCAACTTTTCACCTATCTGAGGTAAGCCCTTAAATCTGTAGATGTTTCAAAATCAGCAGCACCTGATAAATAGGAACCTTACTCTTTAAAGCTAGCAGCTGATTTTATTGCCCCGACTCATATTTTTAACCTTCCTCTTGTCTTAAATGAAATTACATTTATCAAGTCAAGTCACCTTTATGTATACAGCGCTTTTTACAAGTCCAATTGTTTCAGAGCAGCTTCACAGTGTTAACAGGAAAATAATGCAACAGAATTTGATTCGGCTGTACAGCCGCTCTGGTGAAGAGGTGATGTTATCCAGCTCATTTCAGTATCATATAGTGTCAATGCGGGCAGATATATGGTGCTTGTATGGAAATCAGCTTTTGTTCTTCCCCTGTTTAAAGGCGGAGATCCCACACACACTATAATTGCAGGCCCATTTCCAAGCTGTCTGTCCTGGCCAAAGTCCTCGAAAACGTTTGTCAATAATCAATTGAAGGACTTTCTTTCTGTTAATAATATTCTGTCCAATTTTCAATCAACAATTTCATACAACTACTGCAGCCTTAAAAGTACTAAATTATTTTATTGAATCTGTTGATAACAAGAAACACTGTGCAGCCTTATTAATCGATCTATCAAAAGCGTTTGATACTGTTGATCATCCCTTACTGATACAGCGATTCGTCAGTATGGATTATCTAAACATGCTATTGGCTAGTTTAATAACTATCTCTCAAACAGAGCTCAATGTGTAATTTGTTACATTTATATAGCGCTTTTCTGGGCACTCAAAACGCTTTACATGGAAGGGGGGAATCTCCTCAACCACCACCTGATGATGATGATGTGACGGCAGCCATATTGAGCCAGAACGCCCACCACACAGCAGCTGATTGGTGGAGAGGAGAGTGATGAAGCCAATCAGTGTATGGGGATGATTAGGGGGCCATGATGGACAGGGGCCTATGGGCAAATTTGGCCAGGATGCCGGGGTTACACCACTACTCTTTTCCGAAGGACATACTGGGATTTTTAATGACCACAGAGAGTCAGGACCCCAGTTTAATGTCTCATCTGAAGGACGGTGCTTGTTACAGTACAGTGTCCCCATCACTATACTGGGGCATTAGGACCCACACAGACCACAGGGTGAGCGCCCCCTGCTGGCCTCACTAACACCTCTACCAGCAGAAGCCTAGTTTTCCCAGGAGTCTCCCATCCAGGTACTGATCAGGCTCAGCCCTGCTTAGCTTCAGTGGGAAACCAGTCTTGGGCTACAGGGTCATATGACCTATACTTGTACAGGCAGAAGGTTTTATCTCCGGTTCACTCAATGTAACTAAAGGTGTGCCGCAGGGGTCGGCCCTAGGTCCACTCCTATTTACTCTATAATATTGATCAAAATGTTTTCAAATTATCACTATTAGGCTGATGATACAGTTATATATAGTTCAGCATCCACACCCTTTCTGGCTCTCTCTCAATTACAGCTTGCTTTTAATATTGGTCAGCGTAACTTACTTGAACTGAAACTAGTTTTAAATGCTGATAAAACAAAAATCATGTTGTTTTCTAAATCAAAATCAATCCCTCATAATCATCTTTCTATTACTGCTTCCCAAGGTTCAGAGATTGAGTGTGAGTATAGGTATCTCAGGATTTTAATTGATGACGCTCTCTCCTTTGGCCCTTGTGTTCAGCAACTGGTGAAAAGATTGAAAGTGAAATTGGGTTTCTATTTTAGAATTAAATCCTGCCTTTCCTTCGAGGCTTGTTGCTGCCACTTTTCTGTCTGTACTGGACTATGGTGATGTTATATATATGCATGCATCTTCTCAGTGTTCACATGCGTGAGACACTGGTTATTACGGTGCACTGAGGTCCATAACACATCTTAAATCCCTCACTCATCATTGTGTGTTGTATGTGGTTGGACAGTCTGCTTAGACTAAAACTCTGGCATGTTTTAATTTTAAATCTATCCTGGGTTCACGTCCTTCATATCTTCATACGTACCTCTATAAAAACATGTTGGTAGCTATAGCCTTCGGTCCCAGTGGTTTGTACTGAATTAGGGAAAAAGGCATTTAAATTTGCTGCTCCCTCTGTTTGGAATAACTTGCAGTTGACATTGAAACTTAGGGAGCTGGTTTCACTGGACATTTTTAAAGTGATGTGTGATGATTTGGAGACTCTTGGCCAGGACGCTCTTGTAAAAGAGATCTCAAATGTGCTTCTTTTCCTGGTAAAGATATTCAGACTTAGAAACACTATTTGAGGTTAAACTACCCAAGTGTTTTTCTCTTTTTCATCTTCTCTTGTTACACGAATCCTTTATTTCATACTGATGTGAAAGTCTCACTCCAGATATGTGAGAGAAATCCTACTAGACCTTTCAACTATGAAAAAGAACAAAAACTCGTTTATCCATTTTTCAGCACTAGGAGAAACATGCAGGTTTGTTCGGGATGTGAGGACGTTTGGCTGGACTAATATAATGTACAGGACACTGTTTTAAGAGAGCCCGTTATAGTAAGTGCCGATGTTTTATGCATCACTTGGAGTTTTTCGTGCACTTGATCTTTGAGGAATCCGTACGTCATGAGGGGAAAGAGACGGTTTCCGGGTTTGTGTTGGTGTTGTTGAGACGAAGCCACTCGGCATGTCATTGAACTCCAGCCAGATGCTTCATACCAGCAGATTATTCACACGTAATGGAAATGAATATGTCACACTGTGCCATACTGATTAATTTCTCCATTTGATAAGATGCTTCCTTGTACTCAGTAAATAGCACATAATGAAGAGGCTTGATTGTGTATCTCCTCAGCTAAATTGGTGACATATGGTTTATTCATAGCAGGACACATCAGCCATTTAGATCAACTGCTTTTTCTCCTCTTATATTGTACATCAAGTGGCGACTTCATACAGTAGCAAAACTGTTCTTAAAAATCCAGTGTGTACATACACAAACAGGCCCATCGCAAGGGGGGTGCAAGGCCCCCTGAGGGGTGCTATAGTGACGGACAATTTGTTCTTTGTGTTGTGAATATTTAAGAAGTTTGCTTCACTTCGTATATTCAATTTAACAGCATTAGGGTAAAGAAGTTAAACTGTGTTACTGAACTGTGCACATATATTTTTGATGCAATTAAATTACGTTCTAAATTATGAATTGATCAAATGTGTTTGCACAACGGTCTGACTGTAAAAAAAGATGGACGACGTGCCTTCACTATCACTGTTAGCACAGTTTACCGCAGAACAACTCATGATGTCGGTGTGAAATAAACAGTTATGGAAATGTAGAAATTAAAGCTAAAGCTCCAATCTCCTCCTGAAAATCCAGAACAAAGTCTGTTAGCGCCTCAATGAATACTTCGCTCAGTGAAGCTGTCAATCATGACATCACACCCCCAATTTTTATAGCATTAAATAACTAAACCCAAACTTATTTAAAAAAATGAACACTTAAACTTACATCAGCGTGATGAAAACTACCTAAAATGACAGAAATAATAAATGGAAAACATTCATTTGAAGTGTATTTTGATTTAGTTTGCCTCATGTCCCATTAGAATACATGGAGGGGGCGGGGCTTATGAGCTATACTGCCTCCAGCCACCAGGGGGCGATCGAGACGCTTCGGCTTCAGTTTTTAGGACCTGTGCGGTACGCTTGCTCTGAATCCACTCACATTCGTTTGGACTGCTCTTTTTAGTGTTAAATAAATAAAAACCCTTTGTGTCAGATGAAATCCTGCAGGCGTCCATGCTTTCTCCATCCATGCAATAAATGCACATCCTTGAATTTCTTTCTGGCATATTTACATGAATATATTGAATTTCTCCGGTAATATCCGTTTTGACCCATTTCAGAGGCAGAGAATTTAAAATGGACTGAATAAAGCTCTCTACAAACTTGATGTGCGATGCCACACATGCGCAAGAATCGCTGTCACACACACGCGAGAGCAATATTGTAAGCTACTGCATAAGAGATTTTTAACAAGCAGACTAATACAGCATCACGAGACACATAGCCTCACGTTTAGTGATGTCTTTCAACTATTAATAGTATTTTTAAAGGACAAAAACATGAACTTTAACTCATCAAGTCAGCTGTCACTTTAAAGGCCCTGTGTGCTCACACACTTCACGCAAACCATTACCAGCCTAAACCCATCATGGAGCGCTGAGTGTGTAAGTGTGTGTTAGCATCAGCTGGTGAATCTGAGCCAAAATACTGCAGAGAACCAAAGATTCAGGGAGTCGTTTTATTTTGCTTCACTATTGCACAAGTATAGCTGCAGTTTATTTGTGCGTGTCCTTGTGTTGTTCCTTTCTGCCCGTGATCCATAAGAGAATTGATCTGAGATCCTTCTGGGGTTTAGAGGCATTTGAAAAGCACTGATGTTAGAAATGCGTGAAATATTTTTTGTGAAGAATTATTTTTTCCATTTCTGTCAATACAGTGCAGCTAAAATACTGTACATGTTACAGTGACACACACACACTCTCACACACGCTCTCTCTCTCTCTCTCTCTCTCTCTCTCTCTCTCTCTCACACACACACACACACACACACACACACACACACACACACACACACACACACACACACTCTCACACACTCACACAGTCAAGTCACCTTTATTTATATAGCGCTTAAGTCCAATTGTTTCAAAGCAGCTTCACATTGTTAACAGGAAAATAATGCAACAGAATTTGTACAGCCGTTCTGGTGAAACGGTGATGTTATCCAGCTCATTTCAAGTATCATATAGTGTCAATGCGGGCAGATCGGTAATATAGATGAGATTTAGGAGTCCCCAACTGAGCAAGCCAAAAGCCAGAGGCAACGGTGGCAAGGAACCAAAACTCCTTCAGGGTCAGAATGGAGAAAAAAACCTTGGGAGAAACCAGGCTCAGTCGGGGTGCCAGTTCTCCTCTGGCCGACGAACAAACAGTGTGTGATTATAATTCTGGCAACATTTCAGGTCTTAAGTCATATTAGGCAAATAGATATTCGTAAGATTATTCGAGAGATTGGAGTCATCACGCCGGAGACGGGTTTAATGAGGATGTCGTGTCGATGCAGCATTTACGGGGGAGTTTATTTGACACGCTCTCTGCAGACACTTCAGGGATGCGTTGGTCATGTCCAGGCGCTGGTCCACCATCTGATCTGGATACGGCCGGATCCGGCTGACTGCAGTAAACCTCGGGATAAACAGAGAGACTAACATTAGCGTAGATGCCATTCTTCTTATGATGTAACGAGTACATCAGGTGTTATGGGAAGTGTTCCCGGTTCCGGCTGACCTAGTTAATGCAGCCTAACAATCATTTACTGATTTGAATAATAGAGATTGATAATGTTTTATGTGTAAGCCATAGTAAAGAGATGCGTTTTTAGTCTAGATTTAAACTGACAGAGTGTGTCTGCTTCCCGAACAATGCTAGGAAGACTGTTCCAGAGTTTAGGCGCTAAATAGGAAAAGGATCGACCGCCTGCAGTTGATTTTGATATTCTAGGGATTATCAACTGGCCAGAGTTTTGAGACCGCAATAGACGTGATGGAGTATAATGTGTTAAGAGCTCGCTCAAGTACTGGGGAGCTAAACCATTTAGTGCTTTGTAAGTAATAAGCAAGATTTTAAAATGTATTCGATGTTTAATAGGGAGCCAGTGCAGTGTTGACAGAACCGGGCTAATATGGTCATACTTCCTGGTTCTAGTAAGAACTCGAGCTGCTGCGTTTTGGACCAGCTGGAGTTTGTTTATTAAGCGAGCAGGGCAACCACCCAGTAAAGCATTACAGTAATCTAGCCTTGAGGTCATGAACGCATGAATTAACTGTTCAGCATTTTGCATTGAAAGCATGTGCCGTAATTTAGATATATTTTAAGATGGTAGAATGCAGTTTTACAGATGCTAGAAACGTGGCATGGGTTCAACATGGAAACGTGGCAGACACACACACACACACACACACACACACATTATTTAGCAGTGAGATGTATAAGCTCAGTGAAGCGCGTGTGTGTGTTTGTGTTGTGAATGCAGTCACAGCTGGCGGGTCTCAGCGCTGCATGTCGTGCCTCTCAACGCTCTTTATCCGTGACTGTATTCTCAATATCACACAGCCCTGAGTGCTTAAATATGATATTCATCGCTGATTCATGCACTGTATCGGTAGGGCTGTCACTGCCAGGCTATAAAGCCACATATAGTATTTAAAAAAGCAGTGTATTCAATATGACAGACAATAAATTATGGCTTGATCATTCATCTCTTTTATTTTATTATGGTAATGCGGTAACACTGCCCTCACTTCCCGATGCCACAAATTGAATTATAAATTGTGTCAGTTCATATTGAAAGATGACTTTCTCTCTCTCTCTGTCGGATGGAAATAAAATGGACACTAATCTCATTGTGGCTGTGTGAGGATCTACTGGACTCACGTCTGAGCAGGAGAAACCCTTCACAAACCCCCTCCAACAATGCCTTTATGAATACATTAGAGATGAAAGAAGAAGCATGAACTACAACACCGTCCGCAAAGACGCGTGTGTGTGAACATGTGCGTTTATGTTCTCGTTTGAACCGCTCAACTCAGTCCTGTTTCTGTTGGCTTTTATATGAAACGCTGGCACAAAGGAGATGGATTTATGTGGATTACATGCCATCAAGATTTAATGAGCTCATTCCAGATTGAATAAGTCGCAGGGAGACGTTAACCTCCTCATGCCTAATGGAGCTCTTGATTTCTCAGGAAGCAAAACACAGATGATAATCTAAATCTCGAGCTCACGTGCGCAGCGCTCGACACCTGCGAGGCAAACACTGCTTTAGCTCTGTAATCTATTATTCATATGAAGCTGAAGACAGAGGAAGGAAGAGCCGATATGGAATCAGAACTAGACTCACGGTGGAAGGGAATACAGTTTCAAAGGTTTCTGTGTCGCTATAATAGTGATGGTTGTCTCTGTAGAGTTATATAAAAAAATATGCAATTCATACTGAGTTATTTGAATACAGCTCTTTTTTGATCAGCATGTTTTTAATTTCTGAATTAAAAGCAAACATTTCAAGGTGAAACTGTCTTGATGTCATAATGAAGAAGAATCACATTCTTTGATTTAACTCAGTGTTTCTGTTTTGCTCGACCCTTTGCACATTTTTTATTGTCTTTTATTCACATATTTTAGTAATCATCATTAATCGGGTATTATTGGAAAGCTTAAACACTCAAAATTCATCCTGTGAAAACTGTTTTGAAATTACTTTAAAACCTTTTAGCAGCTCAATTTTTGTGTTATCAACTTCAAATTTGGACACAACTTGGTTAGACATATGTCTTTGATATAACCCAAAAATATTCTATAACAATTTTACATTTTCATGTTTTTCACTTCTGCAATAATCAGCAGAGAGACCAGCATTAGATCTCTATTACAGTATTTTCATGCGGTAAAATATCATGCGGTGCATCTGCCAAAAACATAATGATATTTATGAATTAATAATTTATGACATTTGTAAAAAATGTTATATATATCTGCAGATCTGCTGCAGTCCATGAGGAGGAGATGAGCTGCTGAAGCACCAGATCCTGACTGATGCTGGTGATACTGACCCCGCTTACTCCAGTTCTGTTCGTCAAATGTCTGTGAAATTTGTTCTGTTTATGTCTAAGTTGTTGAATCTTTTTATGTTCATACAAATATTTACACATAATAAGACCTTTGCTGGAAAAAGCAGTTGACAGTGTGATTTATATCTGTGTTTGTGTGCATGTACAAGAGCAGCAGTGTGTCTGTGAGGCTTTTCCATGGCAGATGTGTGTGGATAATTACCTTATTACGGTTTTCATTGGTGCCCATTTTGACATTGCACAAAATGTGTGAAAGACCCTCTGAAAAATCTAATCCAAATATGGCAGTGAGTTTTCAAATTAACTGTTTTCAGGTTGTACTTGTTCAGGTATTCAGATGTTCAGATGTTGTTCAGGTGATCAGATGTTGTTCAAGTGTTCAGATGTTGTTCAAGTGTTCAGATGTTGTTCAAGTGTTCAGATGTTCAGATGTTGTTCAGGTGATCAGATGTTGTTCAAGTGTTCAGATGTTCAGATGTTGTTCAGGTGTTCAGATGTTGTTCAGGTGATCAGATGTTTTTCAGGTGTTCAGATGTTCAGATGTTGTTCAAGTGTTCAGATGTTCAGATGTTGTTCAGGTGTTCAGATGTTGTTCAGGTGATCAGATGTTTTTCAGGTGTTCAGATGTTCAGATGTTGTTCAAGTGTTCAGATGTTCAGATGTTGTTCAGGTGTTCAGATGTTGTTCAAGTGTTCAGATGCTGTTCAGGTGTTCAGATGTTCAGATGTTGTTCAAGTGTTCAGATGTTGTTCAGATGTTGTTCAGGTGATCAGATGTTGTTCAGGTGTTCAGATGTTGTTCAAGTGTTCAGATGTTCAGATGTTGTTCAGGTGATCAGATGTTGTTCAGGTGATCAGATGTTGTTCAGGTGTTCAGATGTTCAGATGTTGTTCAAGTGTTCAGATGTTCAGATGTTGTTCAGGTGTTCAGGTGTTCAGATGTTGTTTAGGTGTTCAGATGTTCAGATGTTGTTCAGATGTTGTTCAGATGTTCAAATGTTATTCAGGTGTCCAGATGCTGTTCAGGTGTTCAGATGTTGTTCAGGTGTTCAGATGTTGTTCAGACGTTTAGATGTTCAGATGTTGTTCAGGTGTTCAGATGTTGTTCAGATGTTGTTCAGGTGTTCAGATGTTGTTCAAGTGTTCAGATGTTCAGATGTTGTTCAAGTGTTCAGATGTTGTTCAGGTGTTCAGATGTTGTTCAGGTGTTCAGATGTTCAGATGCTGTTCAGGTGTTCAGATGTTGTTCAGGTGTTCAGATGTTGTTCAGGTGTTCAGATGTTGTTCAAATGTTGTTCAGATGTTCAAATGTTATTCAGGTGTCCAGATGCTGTTCAGGTGTTCAGATGTTGTTCAGGTGTTCAGATGTTGTTCAGATGTTCAGATATATATATCTGCAGATCTGCTGCAGTCCATGAGAAGGAGATGAGCTGCTGAAGCACCAGATCCTGACTGATGCTGGTGATACTGACCCCGCTCTGTCCAGGGCTCATTACTCCAGTTCTGTTCGTCAAATGTCTGTGAAATTTGTTCTGTTTATGTCTAAGTTGTTGAATCTTTTTATGTTCATACAGATATTTACACATAATAAGAACTTTGCTGGAAAAAGCAGTTGACAGTGTGATTTATATCTGTGTTTGTGTGCATGTACAAGAGCAGCAGTGTGTCTGTGAGGCTTTTCTATGGCAGATGTGTGTGGATAATTACCTTATTACGGTTTTCATTGGTGCCCATTTTGACATTGCACAAAATGTGTGAAAGACCCTCTGAAAAATCTAATCCAAATATGGCAGCGAGTTTTCAAATTAACTGTTTTCAGGTTGTACTTGTTCAGATTGTACAGTTGTACTTGTTCAGGTATTCAGATGTTCAGATGTTGTTCAAGTGTTCAGATGTTCAGATGTTGTTCAAGTGTTCAGATGTTGTTCAGGTGATCAGATGTTGTTCAGGTGTTCAGATGTTGTTCAGGTGTTCAGATGTTCAGATGTTGTTCAAGTGTTCAGATGTTCAGATGTTGTTCAGGTGATCAGATGTTGTTCAGGTGTTCAGATGTTCAGATGTTGTTCAAGTGTTCAGATGTTCAGATGTTGTTCAGGTGATCAGATGTTATTCAGGTGTTCAGATGTTGTTCAGGTGTTCAGATGTTCAGATGCTGTTCAGGTGTTCAGATGTTCAGATGTTGTTCAAGTGTTCAGATGCTGTTCAGGTGTTCAGATGTTCAGATGTTGTTCAAGCGTTCAGATGTTCAGATGTTGTTCAAGTGTTCAGATGCTGTTCAGGTGTTCAGATGTTCAGATGTTGTTCAAGTGTTCAGATGTTCAGATGCTGTTCAGGTGTTCAGATGTTCAGATGTTGTTCAAGTGTTCAGATGTTCAGATGTTGTTCAAGTGTTCAGATGTTGTTCAGGTGTTCAGATGTTGTTCAGGTGTTCAGATGTTCAGATGCTGTTCAGGTGTTCAGATGTTCAGATGTTGTTCAAGTGTTCAGATGCTGTTCAGGTGTTCAGATGTTCAGATGTTGTTCAAGTGTTCAGATGCTGTTCAGGTGTTCAGATGTTCAGATGATGTTCAGGTGTTCAGATGCTGTTCAGGTGTTCAGATATTGTTTAGGTGTTCAGATGTTGTTCAGATGTTGTTCAGATGTTGTTCAGATGTTGTTCAGGTGTTCAGATGTTGTTCAAATGTTGTTCAGATGTTCAAATGTTATTCAGGTGTCCAGATGCTGTTCAGGTGTTCAGATGTTGTTCAGGTGTTCAGATTCAAGATTCAAGATTCAAGATTCAAGAGTTTTATTTGTCACATACACAGTTATATACAGAATATACAACCGGCAGTGAAATGTAAACAGGTCCGCTCCATGGACAGTGCAAATTCACAGTTAAAAACACAAGGAAGAAATTATAATAGAAATAGGATATAAAAGTACTTATATATATATATATATATATATATATATATATATATATATATATATATATATATATATATATATATATATATATATATATATGTCTATATCTGTAGAATTATAAATAATCAAGTCAAGAGAAAAAAAGGTAACAAATAAGGATAAAGTGGAATAAAATAATTGAAGTAGACTTGCAGTGAGTAAACTGTAGACTTATAAATATGTGGTTAACAAATGTATAAAGAGTATAATGTGCAAACAGGTTTATGACAGGTTGTTACACAGTAACAACGAGAACAGAAAGTGCAGTGCAATGTCAGTGTATCGATGTTTATCCTGAAGTGAAGTCACGTGATGTTAAGTGACTGAGTTCAGGAGTCTGATGGCCTGGGGAAGAAGCTCCTCCTGATTCTCTCAGTTTTGGCCATCAGGTTTTGGAAGCGCTACCAGATGGTAGCAGCGTGAAATGAGGGTTTGCAGGGTGATTAGAGTCCTTGATGATCTTGGTAGCTCTACCTTTGCAGCGTTTGGTGTAGACGTCCTGCAGAGACGGAGAGCTGACCCTGAGATACGCTCGGATAAGCGCACTACTCTTTGCAGGGCTTTGCGGTCATGACTGGTGCTGTTCCCATACCACGCTGTGATGCACTGAGTTAAAACACTTTCTATCGCCTAAATAGAAAGTTTTCAGGATAGCTGGTGAAACCCTGAATTTCCTCAGCTGGCGCAGGTGGTACAGTCTTTGCCTGGCTTTTTTTCACCTGTGTCTGAATGTGAGCAGTCCAGGTCAGGTCCTCGGAGATGTTTACTCCCAGGTACTTGAAGCTGCTCACTCTCTCTACTGGTGACCCGCTGATCATGAGGGGGAGTATGTCCGTTGCTGTCTCTTCCTGAAGTCCACAATCATTTCTTTGGTCTTGCCAACATTCAGAGAGAGAGACAGTTGTCCTGGCACCATGATGTTAGATGCTCCACCTCGTCCAAGTATGCCGTCTCATTGTTGTTGGAAATGAGGCCCAGGACAACAGTATCATCAGCAAATTTGATGATAGAGGTGGAGCTGTGTGTGGACAAACAGTCATGCGTGTAGAGAGAGTAGAGCAGGGGGCTCAGGACACAGCCCTGTGGAGCTCCCCACACTCAGGGTGATGGAGGTGGAGGTGGACTGGCCTATTCTCACCACCTGAGGCCTGCCAGTGAGGAAGTCCTCAATCCAGTGGCAGAGAGAAGGATTCAGGCCGAGATCCAGGAGTTTGGAGGTTAGCTTGGTGGGGACTATGGTGTTAAAGGCTGAGCTATAGTCAATAAATAGCAGTCTTACGTAGTTCCCACTTTTGCTGTCGATGTGAGTGAGGGAGGAGTGGAGGACATGAGAGATGGCATCTTCAGTCGATCTATTGGGACGATAGGCAAACTGAAGAGGGTCCAAAGTGTCAGGAATGAAGGCGCAAATGGTGTTTTTAATGAGTCTCTCAAAGACCTTCATGACTATAGACGTGAGAGCCACTGGACGATAGTCATTTAGGCAAGAGGGTTTACTGTTCTTAGGGACAGGGATGATGGTGGATTTTGAAGGAGGTGGGGACCACAGATGTAGCGAGGACTCATTAAAGATAGATGTAAACAACCCGGTGAGCTGATCAGCACAGGACCGCAGAACACGACCTGAAATACCATCCGCCCAGCAGCTTTCCTGACGTCCACACGCTTGAGTGCTCTCCGAACTTCATCCTCCGAGACAGAGATCACGTGATTGTTGCTGCTCTGAGTAATTTCCTCTAACGCGCCACTTGGCGGAGTCGCGTTGCCGCGGTTACAGTCAAAGCGAGCATAGAAAGAGTTTAACTCGTTCACGAGCAACGGATCAGCGTTCACCTCTGCAGAGGATTTAGATCCAAAGGAGCAGATGGACCTCAGACCTTGCCACATGCGCTGCGAGTCGTTGAGTTGGAAATGAGACTCCACTCGGTCTTTATAACGGAGTTTTGCGGCTTTAACTGCTCGTCTGAGAGCATAGCAGGACGATCTGTATTCATTCATATTCCCTGAATGGAGACCGGCGTTGTAAGCAGCAGTGCGTGCGTTCACTGCCGCGCGGATTGAATTGTCCACCCACGGTTTCTGATTTGAGAAGGACGTTATTGTTATTGTTTGCGTGGCTTGCTCTGTAAGCGTGTTGATGAAGCAAAGCGCCACGTCTGTGAACTCACTGACGTCAGCTGAACTCGCTCGGAACATGTCCCAATCCACATCGCCCAGAGCTGCCTGTAGCGCGGTCTCTGAGTGGGGTGACCAACGCTTAACTTCCCGCCTCACCGGGGGTTCCTGGAGGAGCTTTTGTTTGTATTCGGGAGTGAGGAAAATGACGGCATGATCCGATTTGCCAAACGCTGGAAGTGACCGCGCTTTATAGGCGTTCTTAAACGGAGAGTAGCAGTGATCCAGTGTGTTTGCTCTCTCGTGTGGGGCAGGAGACGCGTGCTGGTGAAAGTTTGGCAGGACTTTCTTTAGGTTTGCTTTGTTAAATCGCTCGCGACAATGAATGCCGCGTCGGGATGTTGGTTTATGACGCCGCTGGCAACATCATGAAGGCCAGATAAAGCCAGCGCTGTGTCTGCCTGCGGTGGGATGTAAACGGCGGTCGCGACAACCGCAGAAAACTCCCTAGGCAGATAGAATGGGCGGCAGATGATTGTTAAATGTTCCAGATGAGGTGAGCAGGACCGCGAGAGAATGGTGATGTTCCTGGGATCGCACCATTTCTTGTTGATCATGAAACACACTCCACCGCCTTTGGATTTACCGGCCTCGGCTGTTCTGTCCATCCGAAAACAGAGAAGTTCTCCGGACGGCGTCACAGCTGTGTCCGGGACCGCGGGCGTGAGCCATGTTTCAGACAAACAATAGATATTACAGTCTCTCATGTCCCGTTGAAAACTTATCCTGGCTCTAAGATCGTCCATCTTATTATCCAAGGATTGAACATTTGCTAGAAGAATGCTCGGGAGAGGAGGTCTGAATGCCCTTTTCCTCAGTCTGTTACGGATACCAGCGCGTTTCCCACGGTGTTTCTTTGTTCTACGCCGCTGGCTCTGGCCATTGTTCAACTCGGCGTTCCGAAGAATCTCAGATGGCCACAGAGGATCGGCGAAAGTGTCCTGAAACAGTCCAGTGTAGAGGTAACCAATGTCCAAAAGAGTTTTGCTGTCGTAGTAGATCAATGCAGATGATAAGTTTGTAAAAACTGAGAGTAAAAGAAAGTAAAATAGTAAATAAAAGCACAGTCTTCGCGGAGCGACCTGAACGGCGACCAAACACAGCGGCGCCATTTTGTATTTTATGTTGTTCAGATGTTCAGATGTTGTTCAGATGTGAAAGACCCTCTGAAAAATCTAATCCAAATATGGCAGTGAGTTTTCAAATTAACTGTTTTCAGGTTGTACTTGTTCAGGTATTCAGATGTTCAGATGTTGTTCAGGTGATCAGATGTTGTTCAAGTGTTCAGATGTTCAGATGTTGTTCAAGTGTTCAGATGTTCAGGTGATCAGATGTTGTTCAAGTGTTCAGATGTTCAGATGTTGTTCAAGTGTTCAGATGTTCAGATGTTGTTCAGGTGATCAGATGTTGTTCAAGTGTTCAGATGTTCAGATGTTGTTCAAGTGTTCAGATGTTCAGATGTTGTTCAAGTGTTCAGATGTTGTTCAGGTGATCAGATGTTGTTCAGGTGTTCAGATGTTCAGATGTTGTTCAAGTGTTCAGATGTTCAGATGTTGTTCAGGTGTTCAGATGTTGTTCAAGTGTTCAGATGCTGTTCAGGTGTTCAGATGTTCAGATGTTGTTCAAGTGTTCAGATGTTGTTCAGATGCTGTTCAGGTGTTCAGATGTTGTTCAGGTGTTCAGATGTTGTTCAGGTGTTCAGATGTTCAGATGTTGTTCAAGTGTTCAGATGTTCAGATGTTGTTCAAGTGTTCAGATGTTGTTCAGGTGTCCAGATGTTGTTCAGGTGTTCAGATGTTCAGATGCTGTTCAGGTGTTCAGATGTTCAGATGTTGTTCAAGTGTTCAGATGCTGTTCAGGTGTTCAGATGTTGTTCAAGTGTTCAGATGCTGTTCAGGTGTTCAGATGTTCAGATGTTGTTCAAGTGTTCAGATGTTCAGATGTTGTTCAAGTGTTCAGATGTTGTTCAGGTGTTCAGATGTTCAGATGCTGTTCAGGTGTTCAGATATTGTTTAGGTGTTCAGATGTTGTTCAGATGTTGTTCAGGTGTTCAGATGTTGTTCAAATGTTGTTCAGATGTTCAAATGTTATTCAGGTGTCCAGATGCTGTTCAGGTGTTCAGATGTTGTTCAGGTGTTCAGATGTTGTTCAGATGTTCAGATGTTGTTCAGATGTTGTTCAGTTGTTCAGATGTTATTCAAATGTTGTTCAGGTGTTCAGATATTGTTTAGGTGTTCAGATGTTGTTCAGATGTTGTTCAGGTGTTCAGATGTTGTTCAAATGTTGTTCAGATGTTCAAATGTTATTCAGGTGTCCAGATGCTGTTCAGGTGTTCAGATGTTGTTCAAGTGTTCAGATGCTGTTCAGGTGTTCAGATGTTCAGATGTTGTTCAAGTGTTCAGATGTTCAGATGTTGTTCAAGTGTTCAGATGTTGTTCAGGTGTTCAGATGTTCAGATGCTGTTCAGGTGTTCAGATATTGTTCAGGTGTTCAGATGTTGTTCAGATGTTGTTCAGGTGTTCAGATGTTGTTCAAATGTTGTTCAGATGTTCAAATGTTATTCAGGTGTCCAGATGCTGTTCAGGTGTCCATATGCTGTTCAGGTGTTCAGATGTTGTTCAGGTGTTCAGATGTTGTTCAGATGTTCAGATGTTGTTCAGATGCTGTTCAGGTGTTCAGATGTTGTTCAGGTGTTCAGATGTTGTTCAGATGTTCAGATGTTGTTCAGATGTTGTTCAGTTGTTCAGATGTTATTCAAATGTTGTTCAGATGTTGTTCAGATGTTCAAATGTTGTTCAGTTGTTCAGGTGTTCAGATGTTGTTCAGGTGTTCAGATGTTGTTCAAATATTGTTCAGCTGTTCAGGTGTTCAGATGTTGTTTAGATGTTCAGATGTTCAGATGTTCAAATGTTCAGATGTTCAGAATTTCAAATGTTGTTCAGCTGTTCAGGTGTTCAGATGTTGTTCAGTTGTTCAGATGTTCTTCAAATGATGTTCAGATGATGTTCAGGTATTCAGATGTTCAGATGTTGTTCAGATGTTGTTCAGATGTTCAGATGTTGTTCAGATGTTGTTCAGGTGTTCAGGTGCTGTTCAGATGTTCAAATATTGTTCAGGTATTCAGATGATGTTCAGGTGTTGAGATGTTGTTCAGGTATTCAGATGATGTTCAGGTGTTGAGATGTTGTTCAGGTGTTCAGATGTTCAAATGTTGTTCAGGTGTTCAGATGATGTTCAGGTGATCAGATGTTGTTCAGGTGTTCAGTTGTTCAGGTGTTCAGATGTTCAGATTTTGTTCAGTTGTTCAGATATTGTTCAGGTGTTCAGATGTTCAAATGTTGTTCAGGTGTTCAGATGTTGTTCAGGTGTTCAGATGTTCAGGTGTTGTTCAGGTGTTCAGATGTTGTTCAAATGTTCAGTTGTTGTTCAGGTGTTGTTCAGATGTTCAAATGTTGTTCAGATGTTCAGATGATGTTCAGTTGTTCAGATGTTCAGGTGTTCAGATGTTGTTCAGGTGTTCAGATGTTGTTCAGATGTTCAGTTGTTGTTCAGGTGTTGTTCAGATGTTCAAATGTTGTTCAGGTGTTCAGATGTTGTTCAGGTCAGGTTTTTTTGGTTAATGTTTTAATATAGGTGTTGCAGGAGATCTCCATAGGTTTTCGTAAGCATGGCCTGTGAAATGGGCCGGTTCTGAAGAGCATGTTGCGTAACTGGAGTCGCACCGGGAGCACATGTGAGTTCAGACTCCCACTGAGTGCCGTGTTCGAGGGCTAATGGATGGAGGGTCCTTTATGTCGTTCTCCAGCAGAATGAATGCTTTAGATGGGACACTTACAATAGCCTAGATCTGGAGTGCAATTAGACAGATCAGCACAATCATTGCTGAGGGAAAATCTGTTTAATGGGTTTAAGTTTTGATAATCTTATACGTGCAAACAATTATAAGCATATGGGATGATTGTGACCTTTTTCAGAATCACTGTGATTTTATATGCTTTATTACAAAAGTCTATTTTAGTAACTATTTTCAGACAGTTCAGAAGTCCAGCATCTGATTTTGTGTGTTGTATATGAGTAGAAGCACAGCGTTTTGTGCTCAGTCCGGTCCAGATCCGGATCTTCACTCTCACATATTACACAGATATGAGTGACATAAACAGTGAAGTTTGCCAGCCTGAATATTATCTGTATTCTCTGATCTGTATTCTCGCTGTAATCTGAATTATTGGAGTGAGAACTGCATTTTTTATGCATTTTTTAAGGCATTTAAAATGGTTTTGTAGGCTCAGTTCAGACATCGTTTACTCTCCCAAACCTGTCTGCGTGACACAGAAGAAGATATTCTGAAGAAAGCTGGGAAACAAACAGTTTTGGTGACCATTCATTTGGTTGTGTGTGTGAGGCAGATCCAGTTTTCATGATCCTAATCTTTTAAGCACATTGATGCTTCCTGATCCTTGATGGATGACTTTTAAAAACTTAAATATCACTTTGATCCGGAGGCGGTTTTCCAACACACATTTTAAAGCTGAACTTGTGCAGTAATATTCTGAACAAAATGGAGAAGAATGCAGACATCTGAGAGCCGTCTGTGGGAGGATGTCAGATCACATCCCTCGAGTGCTTTCCTCGCCTCCCAAACGCCATGACCCCGAGAGAGAGAGAGAGAGAGAGAGAGAGAGAGAGACAGAGAGAGAGAGAGAGAGAGAGAGAGAGAGAGAGAGAGAGAGAGAGAGAGAGAGAGAGAGAGAGAGAGAGAGAGAGAGAGAGAGAGAGAGAGAGAGAGAGAGAGAGAGAGAGAGAGAGAGAGACAGAGAGAGACAGAGAGAGAGAGAGAGAGAGAGAGAGAGACAGAGAGAGAGAGAGAGAGAGAGAGAGAGACAGAGAGAGAGAGAGAGAGAGAGAGAGAGAGAGAGAGAGAGAGAGAGAGAGAGAGAGAGAGAGAGAGAGAGAGACAGAGAGAGAGAGAGAGACAGAGAGAGAGAGAGAGAGAGAGAGAGAGAGACAGAGAGAGAGAGACAGAGAGAGAGAGAGAGAGAGAGAGAGAGAGAGAGAGAGAGAGAGAGAGAGAGAGAGAGAGAGAGAGAGAGACAGAGAGAGAGAGAGAGAGAGAGAGAGAGAGAGAGAGAGAGACAGAGAGAGAGAGAGAGAGAGAGAGAGAGAGAGAGAGAGAGAGAGAGAGAGAGAGAGAGAGAGAGAGAGAGAGAGAGAGAGAGAGAGAGAGAGACAGAGAGAGAGAGAGAGAGAGAGAGAGACAGAGAGAGAGAGAGAGAGAGAGAGAGAGAGAGAGAGAGAGAGAGAGAGAGAGAGAGAGAGAGAGAGAGAGAGAGAGAGAGAGAGAGAGAGACAGAGAGAGAGACAGAGAGAGAGAGAGAGAGAGAGAGAGAGAGAGAGAGAGAGAGAGAGAGAGAGAGAGAGAGAGAGAGAGAGAGAGAGAGAGAGAGACAGAGAGAGAGAGAGACAGAGAGAGAGAGAGAGAGAGAGAGAGACAGAGAGAGAGAGAGAGAGAGAGAGAGAGAGAGAGAGAGAGAGAGAGAGAGAGAGAGAGAGAGAGAGAGAGACAGAGAGAGAGAGAGAGAGAGAGAGAGAGAGAGAGAGAGAGAGAGAGACAGAGAGAGAGACAGAGAGAGAGAGAGAGAGAGAGAGAGAGAGAGAGAGAGAGAGAGAGAGAGACAGAGAGACAGAGAGAGAGAGAGAGAGAGAGAGAGAGAGAGAGAGAGAGAGAGAGAGAGAGAGAGACAGAGAGAGAGAGAGAGAGAGAGAGAGAGAGAGAGAGAGAGAGAGAGAGAGAGAGACAGAGAGAGAGAGAGAGAGAGACAGAGAGAGAGAGAGAGAGAGAGAGAGAGAGAGAGAGAGAGAGAGAGAGAGAGAGAGAGAGAGACAGAGAGAGAGAGAGAGAGAGAGAGAGAGAGAGAGAGAGAGAGAGAGAGAGAGAGGAGAGAGACAGAGAGAGAGAGAGAGAGAGAGAGAGAGAGAGAGAGAGAGAGAGAGAGACAGAGAGAGAGAGAGAGAGAGAGAGAGACAGAGAGAGAGAGAGGAGAGAGAGAGAGAGAGAGAGAGAGAGAGAGAGAGAGAGAGAGAGAGAGAGAGAGAGAGAGACAGAGAGAGAGAGAGAGAGAGAGAGAGAGAGAGAGAGAGAGAGAGAGAGAGAGAGAGAGAGAGAGAGAGAGAGAGAGAGAGAGAGAGAGAGAGAGAGAGAGAGAGAGAGAGAGAGAGAGAGAGAGACAATAGTAATACCTACAAAGATAAAAACATCTCTGAATATGTTCCCATGAAGTACTGAGCATGTAATGTGGATTGTATATGAATGGCTAATATACACAAGACAAGTGCCATTTGTGTCTATATCATTTTATGTAATGTTATTTTCCCTTTTCTTTCATCATGAAGGAGTTTTTTAGGCCTGTGTTTCTAAATTGTCATTGTATTAGCAGATAAGCACATTTTGATGAAAGCCAAATGTACAGTAATGAAAACTATAGCATTTTGTCTTTATTCTCTCTTTTTTATTTTAGTTTGCATTATGGATTATTAAAATGTATTGCAATGCATTTTTGGAAAGTGCTGATAATTGATTTTATAATTATCCACCTCAAAAAACAAAAATCTATTAATGCTGAATTAAACCTTAAAATGATTGAATATTGTTATATTTTCATTTATATATTAATATTAATTTATTTAGCTTGAGATGGCAAAAATTTGCACTTAAATTTATTTGCATTGTAGAATGTTTTAAATGTTTTTAGTGTAAATCATCGGTTTCAAGTCATGACACAGAAGTCGTGCTGGTCTTTTCTCCTCTGTTGTGTCGTATATCGAGTGAAGCGCTTCAGGAACAAGAGCAGATGTAGGGCGGAGCTTGATTGTGTCTGTGGGGAATTGATTGGATGGCTGTGGTTTGCTATTGGTGGATCTCATGTGAGTGACAGGTTGCCCCGCCCTCGTCGTCAGAGAAGTGATGAAGATATTCTGATTCAAGGTTATTAACACAATCATGATAAATCATTTAGAATAAACACCGCAATATTTAATTAAAGAAATGTCAGTTTTGATTTCGTGGTGAGTTTCAGAGATTGACTCATCCACAGCAGTTTGCATTCTCAGTGAGTTGAATAGAGTTGTCGGTACTTTTCTCTTCCTCATGAGATAGAAAGAGTTATGTTTAATGCTTACCGCTTGCATCACGTCTCAGCCGCTGCTGATGAGCTTCCTGTGAGTGCAGTCAGTGCCGCTGCGCTATTAATATTGTGTCTGGCTCCTTTAAAATCCTCTGGAACGGATCCGGCCTCCCTGTGAGAGCGGCAACAGCGCACCCAATGTGTGTAATCACAGGTACAGACATCAAAATGTTGTGAAACATTTTTTTTTCTGTTTTTCACAGCGCTTTGAAGCTCCAGGCCAGAATTATTATGAATAATGACTAAACAAGTGAGGAATCGCTCATAATAATGAGAGGAATCAGTAAAGCACAATTAAGGAAAACAAGATTAATTTCCAGTGAGTTAGAAGAATGTTAACCCATGCAATGTTATCATTCACACATTAAGCGTAATGCATGATCTGGTGTCAGGTCTGAACAGTAAGTGTGAATGCCGAACACGTATCTCGAGCTCATCTCCTGGAGACGGAACAGTACAAGTGCAATTATCATTTAATGTAATTACATTAACCTTCTGATGAACGGCTCAAAGCGTGAGATCCTGCTGTCTCTCTGCGATCGCTTTGTCAGAATCTGCAGCCCTTGAGTTTCACCAAGCCAGATTTCTGTATGAGATCCAGCAGTGTAGGCAAGCATGAAAACATTTAATTAAAGCCAGTGAAGTCAGTCACGCATGGGCGATCAGGAGCCCGAGGGAGAGGCGAGTGCTGGAGGACGGCTGCGCATCCCAAAAAACTTCCATGAGAAGTTTCTTCCAAGTACTCTGGACTTTTTAGGGTGATGAGTACACGCATCTGTGGTTTCAACAATCAGCTCCTTGTTTAGCATGAAGAATCCTCACAGGGCAAGACTTTTGTTCCTCGTCACCCAATGCATTAATAGAGCGAGTCTGCTTTATTCTAATGAAGTTTCACCTTGCATCACAATCGGTTTCTAAAGGATGATATATAAACGGGGTCTATAGACTTTTACCCTCCCTTTTCTAAATGTCAAGTCAAGTCAGCTTTATTTCTACTGTGCGCTTCATACAATAGAGATTGTTTCGAAGCAGCTTCACAGTAATAAAGAAGAAAATAACAGAATTAATGATGGACAGAAGCTTCAGTTCTGCTGAAGTCAGTTCAGTTCAATAACTGTGTAAAGATCATCAATTATAGAACGAGTTCAGTTCTGTAGAAATCAGTGATGTCATCATCAGTTCTCATCTGATAGTGTGCAAAAGTGTCTCGACCGACTAGATAAATCATGCGTTGTCTAGCTACCAATAATGGAATTGTCCCACTGTTCAGAGCTCAATGTACATCGATCAGGCATAACATTATGACCACTGACACTCTTCATGATGGCTCCTGTTAGTGGGTGGGATATATTAGGCAGCAAGTGATTTTGTCCTCAAAGTTGATGTGTTAGAAGCAGGAAAAATGGGCAAGCGTAAGGATTTGAGTGAGTTTGACAAGGGCCAAATTGTGAAGGCTAGACGACTGGGTCAGAGCATCTCCAAAACTGCAGCTCTTGTGGGGTGTTCCCGGTCTGCAGTGGTCAGGATCTATCAAAAGTGCTCCAAGGAAGGAACAGTGGAGAACCGGCCACAGGGTCATGGGCGGCCAAGGCTCATTGATGCACGTGGGGAGCGAAGGCTGGCCCGTGTGGTCCGATCAAACAGACGAGCTACTGGAGCTCAAACTGCTCAAGAAGTTAATGCTGGTTCTGATAGAAAGGTGTCAGAATACACAGAGCATCTCAGTTTGTTGCGTATGGGGCGGCATAGCCGCTGACCAGTCAGGGTGCCCATGCTGACCCCTGTCCACCGCCGCTCCTGACACAAAGCACAAATGCTTCAGGAATGGTTTGAGGAGCACAACAACGAGTTTGAGGCGTTGACTTGGCCTCCAAACTCCCCAGATCTCAATCCAATTGAGCATCTGTGGGATGAGCTGAACAAACAAGTCCGATCCATGGAGGCCCCACATCGCTACTTACAGGACTTAAAGGATCTGCTGCTAACATCTTGGTGTCAGATACCACAGCACACCTTCAGGGGTCTAGTGGAGTCCATGCCTTGACAGGTCAGGAAAAGGGGGAGCAACACAATATTAGGAAGGTGGTCATAATGTTATGCCTGATCGGTGTACATTTATTAAATGCTGGCAATAACATCATGCATATTTAGCCAACATGTCTGGTTGGACAATTTGATGAATAATTTCTGTGAATGAAGTAAATGATGTAATCGTGTTTCTAAGCGTGTGTCTGACTGCTGTGGTGCGTGACGTATGAATGTGCGAGTGACTGAAGCTGCAGGTGTTTCTCCTTGTCCTCCAGACAAAAGGCCTTTTCAGCAAAAGCCTCTCATCTTTCAGCCTTTCTTCCACATTCGTGAGCTTGTCCAGATGTATTTATTTACAGCGTGCACTATCACAATCTTATTATCTATCATGCTCCGCTCTCTGACTTAGATTGCGCCTTTCAAAACAAATTACCTCCAGTGTCTTGAAGATTAATTTCATAGATTCTCCCTGTTGCTCTCGGCCTTTGAGCTCATTATGATTTATATGAGGATTTTGCAATTTTGCCCCCATCTTAATGTGTGAAAGTAATGATATTGTTCACATGTCCTGACGCTCATTATGATGGCGGTAAACGTGCCTCCAGAAGCTCTGGTTGGTGTTTTTCTCGGCTGACCTGCAGGTCAATAGAGTCTAAGGGTGTGAACCTACACCGGTCTCACGGCTCATCGATTCAGTTCAATTCAATATCACGATGCACTGCAACCTCAATTTTACTTCACATGTATAAAATTGTCTCAATAAATACAAGTAGTCAGATATATGAACTGAACCTTTCATTTTACCTGCTCAAAGAAAACACGCTTCTCAAATGTATCAAACAGAACTCAAGTCTGGGCACAGAAGACAACAGGAGCTTTTAGAACAAATACACAGAAGTAAACACTAAAAGCCACTTCAGGAGGTGGTCTGGGCCGCATCCCAAGTCTAAATGCATCCGGTTGTTGAAACTACACATGTAAATTTTACTCCTCCCAACAATGCTAAAAAATGAATGTGTGAGAGCATGTAATGGGCTGTAAGACGTTATAGCCAGATATGACAGCTCTATGCAGCGGAGTATCTCTTCATCAAGCCAACACACAAACTATCGCAAATTAAACCGAAAGAAAGTCACAGGTGCTTAACACACAATCATCTTAATTAAAAGTAAAGAAACTGAATGTTTTGTCAGGACCACTATCATCAAAGATGATTGATTGACTATTAGCTTACAGTTTGGATTGGTGGTGTGGTTTTGTTCTGTCCTAGCATGGACTGAAGGAACTTATATATGTGTGTGTGCCGTGATACTGAAGGAGCTTATATATGTGTGCTGTGATAGACGTCGTGTTTCTATAGGTAGTCGTGATCGGCTGACGGTACTGAAGGAGCTTATATATGCGTGCTGTGATAGACGTCGTGTTTCTATAGGTAGTCGTGATCGGCTGACGGTACTGAAGGAGCTTATATATGCGTGCCGTGATAGACGTCGTGTTTCTATAGGTAGTCGTGATCGGCTGACGGTACTGAAGGAGCTTATATATGCGTGCTGTGATAGACGTCGTGTTTCTATAGGTAGTCGTGATCGGCTGACGGTACTGAAGGAGCTTATATATGCGTGCTGTGATAGACGTCGTGTTTCTATAGGTAGTCGTGATCGGCTGACGGTACTGAAGGAGCTTATATATGCGTGCCGTGATAGACGTCGTGTTCCTATAGGTAGACGCGATCGGCTGACGGTACTGAAGGAGCTTATATATGCGTGCTGTGATAGACGTCGTGTTTCTATAGGTAGTCGTGATCGGCTGACGGTACTGAAGGAGCTTATATATGTGTGCTGTGATAGACGTCGTGTTCCTATAGGTAGACGCGATCGGCTGACGGTACTGAAGGAGCTTATATATGCGTGCTGTGATAGAGCGTCGTGTTCCTATAGGTAGACGTGATCGGCTGACGGTACTGAAGGAGCTTATATATGCGTGCTGTGATAGACGTCGTGTTCCTATAGGTAGACGCGATCGGCTGACGGTACTGAAGGAGCTTATATATGTGTGCTGTGATAGACGTCGTGTTCCTATAGGTAGACGTGATCGGCTGACGGTACTGAAGGAGCTTATATATGCGTGCTGTGATAGACATCATGTTCCTATAGGTAGACGTGATCGGCTGACGGTACTGAAGGAGCTTATATATGTGTGCTGTGATAGACGTCGTGTTCCTATAGGTAGACGCGATCGGCTGACGGTACTGAAGGAGCTTATATATGCGTGCTGTGATAGACGTCGTGTTCCTATAGGTAGACGTGATCGGCTGACGGTACTGAAGGAGCTTATATATGTGTGCTGTGATAGACATCATGTTCCTATAGGTAGACGTGATCGGCTGACGGTACTGAAGGAGCT
>CM031954.1:20583091-20648091 GCA_018749465.1 Paracanthobrama guichenoti
TATTCTGTTATAGTCAAAGCGCCACCTGCTGGCAGCAGGACGTGTGGCACATCGAAGTGACTGCCATATTTCTTCTATATTTACCCGCTTAAATGCATGTCACCCACCATTCACAGTTTTCCTGAGGGTGACATGGCACGGGTCACTTTCATCGCTGCTTGCAGCTTTAATTATTATTATTGCATTTATTTCGATCTTCCGCTTTAGTCATTCTACTAACTATGAGTAACTTTGCGACTGTTTTAACTAATCATAGACGGTTAGCAGAATAAGCAGTTGCAAAGTAACATACAGTCTAAAGTGGACCATCGGAATAAAGTTAGATTATTATGTACTTTCTGTTTTCCATTTTCTGTTTATTACGGTGATGAGATTTGAGGGCACATTTAGATTTGATTCTGAGAGGTTTCCTGGCCCTGTTCATGGAAAGAGCTTCTATCGCCACACATTTTCACCCCAAATACAGATGAATGAAGCGAGTTTGTTTCTTTCAGATGAGCTTCAGATCATCACACTCTCTTGACATGCACATATTCATTAAAAAAGGAAAACATTTCTGCAAATAAAATCTACATAGATTCATATCTCAGAGCTGCTCTATACTCAAACGAGCCCAATTAAATGGCTGGTGTTTATTCTGCAGAAGGATCAGGCCGGATTCACGCTGTGCTTTCCTGACACGATGAATCATCACAACACAAGCTCCTGATTAAATTCCTGGAGACGGGATCTGCCGTCTAGAACTGGCTGTGATTCTCCTCAACCGCTCGAACGCTTCCCTGATGCCGATTAAACCCCTGAGACCTGAGCAGAAGAGACGGACAGTAATATTAGACAGATATAAGCTTCTCCTTCGCCAGGTGCGCACTCACGGAGAGCCGGATATACCGATCGATTGATTAGTTAATATGTTAATGGAAGTGTGTCTCTGCGCTCGGAGACAAAAGGCCTGTAATTAATGTGAGTTATTACTCCACCCGAGTGCTTTCACAGCAAGTGCTGATTTTAGATGCTTAGGACGGCAGTGCAGAGACAAAGAAAGCTCATAAATAACAAGCTGTGTTTCTTTAAACTGGGTTTGGTTACTGATGCGTGTGTGCGTTCACTACACAGAGCCCCTGAAGGGACAGGCTGGAGGAAACAAATATGAGATGGAGGAAAAAATATCAGACGTTCCCTTGCAGAAACGTTTGCGTTCTGCCGAGAAAATGCGTTTGCTCACAAAGAGCTCAAGTTTTTGCTAAAGCTTTGACTTATTATTGCTCCTGCATCTCATATTAGTTTCCTCCAGCATGTCCCTCCGTTCAGTACAGACGGCGGGGTGTGTTTGCGTCTCACAGAGCCAGTGACTGTGCAGCAGGGGCGTTTCCTCCAGAGTGCCTCCTCAAAACAACTAGAGGAGAAAATAATCAATATTGCAAAAATAAAACAATGCAAATATTACAAAATGTGTAATAATGTGTCGGTAGTTTTTATAAAGTAACAGTGTCCAACAGCAACAGGCGGGCCTCTTCTGTCCTCATACAAACACACACACTAAAATGTGTGCTGACTTTAGTGCGGGGTAATTGAAATGAATGGGGAAAAGTCACGTGAGAGGAGGCTCTGGGCCCTCTCACACACCCGGTGCAATGCGACGCCAGGCGCAACACAAGTGTGTTCTGCTAGTGTCAGCCGGACGCAGTTCTCATGTTCACGTCCAGCTCACGGTGTTTAAATATCAAACGCACTGGCGCATCTGTTCACCCATGGGCGTCTGGTCTGAACACCAGGTGTGTTCAGGAGCATTGATGGAGCGCTGCTATTGTGAGGAACTGAAAACCACTGACCATTGACCAACACAAGCCTGCTCTAAAGGCAATAGTGCAGTATCTGTCTGTTATTTAAAGGGTGTGTTAGTAATATGAGCCTATAGGCAGAGCACAACACACACACACTATGGATATGATTGGATATGATCGGTTATGATTGGATATGATCGGTTATGATTGGATATGATTGGATATGACCGGTTATAATTATGATCAGTCATGATTGGATATGATCAGTCATGATTGGATATGATCGGTTATGATTGGATATGATTGGATATGACCGGTTATAATTGGATATGATCGGTCATGATTGGATATGATCAGTCATGATTGGATATGATTGGATATGATCGGATATGACCGGTTATAATTGGATATGATCGGTTATGATTGGATATGATCGGATATGATCAGTCAGGATTGATATGATTGGATATGACCGGTTATAATTGGATATGATCGGTCATGATCGGATATGATTGGATATGATCGGATATGACCAGTTATAATTGGATATGATCGGTCATGATTGGATATGATCGGATATGATCAGTCAGGATTGGATATGATTGGATATGATCGGATATGATCAGTCAGGATTGGATATGATTGGATATGATCGGATATGACCGGTTATAATTGGATATGATCGGATATGACCGGTTATAATTGGATATGATCGGTCATGATTGGATATGATCTGTTATGATTGGATATGATCTGTTATGATTGGATATGATCGGATATGATCAGTCAGGATTGGATATGATTGGATATGATCGGATATGATCAGTCAGGATTGGATATGATTGGATATGATCGGATATGACCGGTTATAATTGGATATGATCGGTCATGATTGGATATGATCGGTTATGATTGGATATGATTGGATATGACCGGTTATAATTGGATATGATCGGTCATGATTGGATATGATCGGTTATGATTGATATGATTGGATATGACCGTTATAATTGGATATGATCGGTCATGATTGGATATGATCGGTTATGATTGGATATGATCAGTTATGATTGGATATTATCGGATATGACTGGTTATGATTGGATATGATTGGTTATGATTGGATATGATTGGTTACGATTGGATATGATCGGTCATGATTGGATATGATTGGATATGATCGGATATGATCAGTCAGGATTGGATATGATTGGATATGACTGGTTATGATTGGATATGATTAGATATGATTGTTTATGATTGGATATGATCGGATATGACCGGTTATGATTGGATATGATTAGTTATGATTGGATATGATCGGATATGATTGGCTACGATTGGATTTGATCGGTCATGATTGGATATGATGGAATATTAGATATTCTAAAAAATCTAATATTCAATCTAATATTTGATCGGTCATGATCAGTCATGATTGGATATGAATGGATATGATTGGATATGATCGGTCATGATTGGAAATGATTGGTTTGTGCGATAAATCCCGCCTCTTGTTTTCGTGCATGCTCTGGAATCGCCTGAATGAAGGCAATGATGGCGTTAATGGGAAGACTAATTAAATAGTAAGTAACAACTCAGCCGCTTAGATACCAGCAAAATCAAAATGAAACTCGAAATGGCCTGAAAACATGACGAATGTGGGCTTTAGTGAAAGTACTCCGGTGGACAAACTGGATGTTATTCTTGAACAGTTTTGTCCTTCAGGGTAAACAGGCATTTTACATGAACATATTTCCTCACGTGACTGTCCAGTTCTCAGTGTTTCTGAGCCTTGAACTCTCAGGGTCAGCTGTGGATTCTGCATATAAAGCATAAGCAATCAGAAATGATGGGAATCTGGGGCTGTAATGTCCCATGATCATTGAAAAAAGTTAAAAATGTAATTTCCAGGCCTGGAAAAGTCATGGAAAGCAGTAACATTTTAAAACAATATATATACTTACACTAGATCTGTATTTCAGAGAGAAGGATTCTGTTTATTTACCCAAGGATACACTTTAAAATGTTAAAAATAATTTGACGCAATGTCTTTTATTATTTACTTGATTATTGTATGTTGTGTTTTATATTTGTAACACAAAAAGTCTTTTCGTCAGAGTTTCAATCACATGAAATAATCTGAAGATTTAGAACTGAGGTCTGTGTAATACATGCACTTTATTATTTAATTCATTTATTTATTTTGTTACCAGTCAGGTGTTGATTTAATATCTGCTGATACGTGATGGAGTGTGTGTTTGGAGGAAGATGAGCCCCATCCGTCTTCATCTTCTCAGTGCGGATCAAACACACATCTGGTGTTTTTCCTAAAAGCTTTATTTGGTCTCATCGGACTGAAACCCATGCAGTCCCACAGGAAGTTCCAGTAAATCCTGGCACTCTGTAGGTTTAGGACTCACTAAACCTCACCAAAGGCCTTAACCACAGCCTAACAGGTTGAGGTCTGAGACTTTCTGACCGACTCAAAGCTCGTCCTCAGTGGTGGGGACGTCTGGAGCCAATATGGACACGCGTCCTCTTCCAGTTGGTTTAAACGTCGGTTGGTGGAAATGAGTATCCAGCTATTATCTTACAGGCATTACATGATTTGTGCAGCTCATCCCTGTATTCTCAGCTCTTTCTCATTTTGATGGATTGTCAAGTGTTCCTGATCACTATAGCGATTTCTACTCATTAGAATTTGTAGGGGTGCCAAATATTTTGGTGCACATATTTTGAAATATGAAAACCATATTTATTTCACATTTATGTTTTGTGTAAATTAACTTAAACTAAAGGTTCAGTTTTTTTAACTGCTAAGACAGAAGATAAATTGCAACAACAACAAAAAAAATCACAGTTTTGCTCGTATTTTCCAAGGGTGCCAACACTGTCAAACCAAACACATGATTCAGACACAGATATGATGTTTCTCCAGTGTGTGAGGACACTAAAGTTAATTTCTGAGGTGAGGAGAGCAGAATAAAGTCAACTGAGACATATTACACCCATAAACTCTTCACACAGGGACTAGCAGTAAAAATGATTCAGACACTTTGAGCTGAGCGTGTTTTCTTGAAGTGTTTGTTCTTTAATCGCTAATGTGACCTTTGACTGCAGTGCAGAATTATCATAGTCTGAATTCTGTCCATTGTTACGATGAAAGTAAGGTTGGGATTGGACATTAAAGCATTATACATGCTCTGACATATTGATCAGTGCTCAGCAGTGCTGCTGTTTTCAGAAAGAATCGGTACAGTGTATCTGTCTTTCATAAATATGAACTAAAGACTCTTGGGAGATATGAAGGATCAACACTACTCTAGAGATACTCCAGATTAACATGAGACTGCAGAAACTGTGTGTTATGAGCCTTTAATAAAAATGGAAAAAAGTCTCAAAAATGATGCGTAAGCAATTAAAGCAGCAGCATTTGTCTTTATTAATTACTATGCTTGTAGTAGTTCTGTCAGTGACAGACTGTACTTTTACACCTAACCGAGCATCGAACTCATCTACATGACAAACACAATGAAGAGTTTCTCTTGCGTTATTCCCAGAATGAAGTGACAACCAATGCAGACGGTCAGTCAAAGTCAGCTGTTCTTCCAGGAACTGAGGATGATGGGTGAAAAAAGCTGAAATGTAATCAATGATGGATCAAACTTCATAGCATCTTTTCCTCTCCTTCCTCTCGTCTGTCTCATAAAGCCGTGAAAGAACTCACAAGGTCTTCCGAGAGATCGTGAGCGCTGCCTTGGATTGGATGTATTCAGTCATATTGCATGCACATAGCAGAACGCAACAGGACGCGCAGTCAGAAACTGAATTTCTCCACCTCAGATTTGATGCGTGAACACTGGAGATGATCACAGGCCTCAGAAACAAAGAGACGCAGAACAATAAGAGCATCTCACTCATAAACGCTCTGCTTTGTGTTTCGGGTGAAAACGTGAATGATGTTTGTTACGAATGCATATAAGTTATTTGTTACTTTTGTTTCCCCCAAAGTTATTCACTGTTATTCATGTTCACAGCAATAATTGCAGTGATGCTCTCGCAGATGATTCACTAAAGCCATTGTTCGCAGAAGGAGCGCATGGATCTCTCTCTGCGTGCGCAGTGTCATGTGTGTGATGAACGCTAGCTCTCTCTCACTGTGTTCCTCTGCCTGGTTGTGTCTTCCAGGGGAGAAGCACTGGCCGGTTCGCTCTCAGAGTCACCATGGTAGGAATGCTGCTTCTGTGTAGAGTATGTTTCTGCCCTCAGCCTCTGTCTGTGTTTGTGGTGGATGTGTGCGTCTGTGTAAGTCACTCCTCACCATGTAGCTCTGTGGACGACGGTTGATTAGATTGCATTCTTCTCCTGCTTCTCCTGCATCCCTGTAGTGTCTTTGTTCCTCTGGACTCTCTGTTCCTCCATTGCTTCGGATTCAGAGTGCCTTCGCCACACATGCTAGCGCAGGGATAAAGACAGTTTTGAATGATGTTACTTCTTATTAATTAAAGAAGACATCAGAAAAATCTGTGCTTATCTCTGTGGGCAACGTGATGATGCTCCTCGCAAAAGGAAGACCTCCTGCCGGCGTCCCCAAACCGGGTATGTGCAAGCCAACAAGGGTTTGTTTTTCTGTCTGTACATGTGTTATTTTTCATGTGAGGTATGAGAAGAAAAACTGAATAAAGCACATTTGAAAAGCTCTTGCTGTTTAGTATGGAGCGAGCGTGTGTGGGTCAGTGTCCATGAAATTACTGTGATTTTGCTAAATGATCCAGTGCTTTTCCATCTCATCCCCAGAGAGGAGCCGCAGACTCACTCTATCAGAATGTGTTTGGCTCTTTAAAAGCAAATACACAATGTTTATTTATTCTTGCATCAAGAGCCGAAGGTTATCCAGAAGTTACCGCTGGTGAAGATGACACACACTGCAGCGGGGAATCACATTCTCATACATGCAGGACTACTGTGACATTTCACAATTAAATGTTAACCGTTTTTGTCAGTGGTTAAATGCCAAACCCCAGTGGCTTTCCGCTCCACCTTTGTCAAAATCAGGAAACTTGAAGTCCGTCGCTCGCGTATCGTCGATGCTGTTCGCTCACGTCTCAATCCCTTCGGACCCTCATTAGTCCACTCTCCACGGGTTTTATAATGACGACACGTGAAGCCTAACTCAAACATCAGATGTGTTTGGCATGCAGGACACGTCTGACCTGAGGTTTGGCAGGAAGTGTCCGTGCAGGAGGCAGGAAGCTGTCTCGAGGCGGCACAGCTGTTCACACACGTTCCTGCATGACCTTGTTTACTCGCTGCTTCCTGCAAAACATGTTTGATTTGATCTGAACTCTGTTTCCACAATTAGAGGAAATATTATATTTCAGGATTCAGCTATATTGGGATAATTTAATATCACGTCTCATTATGTTACTGCTGTAATTTTATCGACAGATTCATTATAAATTTGTCGTAAGCTACACCATCGTTCAAATGTTTTTGATCTGTAAGATTTTTAAAGTATCTGAAAGAGTCTCTTCTGCTCATTTATCTGATCATAAATCCAGTAAAGCAGTGAAGTTGAAGTTTATTTGTCATTACACATGTACAAGTACAGTATAACGAAATGAAGTAAGGTAGTAGAAGTAAGTAATATTCCTCCAGTGTAAATCAGCTGTTCCCTTTCGTTCAGTCACTCCGAGTAACGTCAGTGACTGACGAACTGGGGTTTTCGCCTAGAAGCCTATCATCTTCGAGATCTTAGAAAGGCCCAATGGCAGTGCCAATGCCATGGGCATGCGGAATTTGCATGCGTAACTCTGCCCCACCGCGTGGGTATATAAGGAAGTACGCTGGCACATCACATTATGTTTCTACTTCGGAGCCAAGGGTACCTACTCCACTCCACAAAGCCTTGTGAGTTTGATTGTCAGCTTCTTTGAGATGAGTGAGCTTTCCAGTCGGTGTTGGTGTTACGGTGCGTTCCAGCGATCGCATACTTCCTGCCTGCTGATCTGTGCAGTGGTCTGCATACAGCTGGTGTGCGTTTTCCTGGGCTCTTCGGCATCGGTTGCGTGGCTTCCTCTCACAAAAGAGCTCACACGTGGCGCGTCCTTTTCAGGATGTCTCACCTGTGTGCTTCTGGGTGCGGTCGGTCTCTGTCGCCCTCTGATGGGCACAATCATTGTCTGATGTGTTTGGGCTTGTAGCACGCTCAGGCAGAGTTTGTGGATGAGTCATGTTCTCACTGTGGGAACATGACCATCTCTGTGCTGCGGTCGAGACTCAATGAACTCCCAGAGCGAGAGTCCCCTCTGGTCTCCACGTGAGGCGGCACTTTGGCTGGTGGCCAGGGTGACCTGAGGGTGACGGTGTGGAACAAAGCTCTGACGCTCATGCCTCAGCCCACACCCCCCTCTTGCGCACTGCTCCCGCCATGTACTCAGATGGCAACACCGGGGCCGGCACCTGCTGTCCCGTGTGTTTTGTTTGGTGTCGCTGAGAATGAAGAGATGTCGGTCGCCGCATCACAAGGTGGGCTAGAGTCCTCTGAGGATGATGATTCGTCTGTGCTGCTGCCTTCGGGTATCCCAGCATTGCCCGAGTCAGACCCAGAGCTGACAGCCATGCTTGCCCGGGCAGCCGCGAGTCTCGGGTTGGAGTGGAACACTTCACCCTGGCCTGAGCGCTCGCGGTTGGATGATTGTTTTTTGGGAGCAGCGCGTTCTGACACCCGTCAGGCCATGCCCCCAATACCTTTCTTCCCGGAAACGCATGAGGAGGTCACACGGTCCTGAAAGTCCCCGTTGTCTTCCCGTGACCATTCGGTGACCTCCTCCACCTTCTCTGCCCTTGATGGGGCCACGGCTAAAGGGTACACTGGGGTTCCCCCGGTTGAACGCTCTGTTGTGATGCAGCTGTGTCTGCAGGGTGCTTCAACCTGGCGTGGCTACCCAAAGCGCCCCCTCCAAGGCCTGTAGATTCACATCATCCTTGGTGGCGAAGACCTACAGAGCTGCGGGGCAGGCCGCCGCCTCTTTGCATACCATGGCTATCCTTCAGGCCTACCAGGCTAAGGTGCTGTGCAACATGCACAAGAGCAAAGGTGACCCAGGGCTCAGAGATGAGCTGCGTGCCGCCGCTGACCTCGCCCTCCGGGCGACAAAGGTGACCGCACGCTCCCTGGGCCAGGTGATGTCCACAGCTGTGGTCCAGGAGAGACATCTTTGGCTCAACCTGGCCGATATGCGTGGTGCTGAGCAGACTCGTTTCCTCAACGCCCCCATATCCCAGGAAGGGCTAATTGGCGGCACAGTTGAGAGCTGTGCCCAACAGTTCTCAGCCGCCCAGAAGCAGACTGAGGCCATCAGACACATACTGCCCCAGCGGTCAGCTGCTCCCCCTGCGGCCCCTGCCCCTCCCGCGCAGCCCCAGCAGCAGCCTTCATCCAGGCCGTGCCGTGGAGGACTCCGCAGGAAGGCGCCCCAGTCCACCCCAGCCCCGCAGCCCGTGAAAAAATTCCAGGCTAAGCTGCGCTCCTGACGTGGACAGCTCAGGGATGGCCGGTTCTTTCCAGGAGATGGCAATAGGGCCACTCCTTCCCCCGGAGGAGGGCTGGGGGAGAATCTTTTGTTCCGCTGCTGGCCGCCGGGTCAGCAGCACTGTAATCGGGTTAAAGAAAGAACTGACATACCCAGCCCTGAGCACCCAGAGACCGGTGACCGCCTCTCTTGTCCCTCTCTGTCGCCAGCCTCCTCTCAGAGCAGACCCCCGTGGAACGCACGTCCTTTCCTGGTCTTCTCTGTCAGGACGCAGCTGCTGACCGGATGCTATGCCTCCCACGTCCGGGCTGGTCACGCTGCTTCGCTGCCCCACCCCTACTTCATTGTACCCAAGAGAACCGGTGGGTTACGACCGATCCTGGACCTGCGCGTCCTGAACCGATCCCTTCACAGGCTTCCGTTCAGGATGTTGACAGCAAAATGCCTTTTCGAATGTGTTCGTCCAGCAGATTGGTTTGCATCGAATGACCTGAAGGACTTGACGCCTACTTTCATGTCTCCATTATTCCTCGACACAGACCGTTTCTACAGTTTTCCTTCGAGGGGCGGGCATATCAGTACGCAGTCCTCCCATTTAGGCTAGCTCTGTCCCCTCGCATCTTCACAAAGATTGTCGAGGCAGCCCTTGCGCTGCTCAGGCAGCATGGGGTTTGCATCCTGAACTACCTCGATGACTGAGTCACTCTTGAGAGCAGGTGTGCTCCAGCACTTAGCCCGTCTGGGCCTTCGGGTCAACTGGGAGAAGAGCAAACTCTGCCCAGTGCAGAGGATCTCTTTTCTCGGTATGGAAATCGCCATGTGCACGCAGCTTACGAGTGAGCGCGTGCAGTCACTGCTGACTTGCCTCCGTCCAAATCGAGAGCAAGAGTGCGGTTCCACTGAAGTTATTTCAGAGGCTCCTGGGGCATATGGCATCTGCAGCCGCGGTAACGCCACTCGGATTGCTTCATATGAGACCGCTTCAGCACTGGCTTCACGATCGAGTCCCGAGATGGGCATGGCAGTCAGGCACGCTCCAGGTTCCAGTGACTCAGGCCTGCCTGCAGACCCTCACCCCGTGGTCGAACCTCAGCTTTCTATGGGCCGGTGTGTCCTTAGAATGAGTTTCCAGGCACATTGTTGTATCAACAGATGCCTCTGCAATGGACATACTGCCACGGGCTCCTGGACAGGACCCCAGCACCGCCTGCATGTCAATTGTCATTTGGGAGACCTGAACCGTGCAGCTCTCACGGTTTCAGCCACTTCTGGGGGAAAGGAGACTCCATCCTCAGATGGTCCAGCAGATTTGGGAACAGTTCGGTGACACGCAGGTAGAACTGTTTGCCTCCCACGACTCTTCCCACTGCCGCCTGTATTACTAGCCTTCTCGCACAGGTTCTGTGCAAGATCAGGGAGGACAAGAAGCAGGTCCTTTTGGTCACCCCGTACTGGCATGACCGGACCTGGTTTCCAGAACTGGTACTCCTTGCGACAGCCCCTCCCTGGCCGATTCCTCTGAGGAAGGACTTCCTCTCTCAGAGACGGGGCACCCTATGGCACCTGCGTCCCAATCTTTGGAACCTCCACGTGTGGCTCCTGGATGAGACGTGGCAGGTTTGAGTACCCTACCACCTCCGGTGGTGGCTACCATCACTTCTGCTTGGGCAGAGTCTACTAGACACGCCTATGTGTTGAAGTGGAACCTCTTCGTCACCTGGTGCTCTTTTCGCCAAGAAGACCCCTGGAAATGCCCGATCGGGTCCATGCTCTCGTTTCTCCAGGAAGGGTTGGAACGAAGGCTGTCTCCTTCCACCCTCAAGGTATACGTGGCTGCTATATCTGCCCACCACGACCTCTTGGAACAAGAACAAGAAGGTAAGTCAGCACGATCTGGTCATCAGGTTCCTGAGGGGCGCCAGAAGACTACATCTAGATCTACATTTTAGATGCTCTGCAGAGGCCTCCCTTCGAGCCGCTGCAATCAGTCGATCTTAATTTCCTGTCAATGAAGACAGCGCTCCTGTTCGCTCTGGCCTCCATCAAGAGGGTAGGGGACCTGCAGGCATTTTCGGTTGAAGCGTGCATGGAATTCAGGCTGGCCAACTCTCACGTGATCCTGAGACCCCGGCCTGGATATGTGCCCAAGGTTCCCACCACTCCGTTCAGAGACCAGGTGGTGAACCTGCAAGCGCTGCCCTTGGAGGAGGCAGACCCAGCCTTGGCACTGCTCTGTCCAGTACGCGGCCTCCGCACCTATGTAGACAGAACGCAGTGTTTCAGGACCTCAGACCAGCTCTGTGTCTGTTATGGTGGGAAGCTGAAGGGAAAGGCCCTCTCAAAGCAAAGGTTGTCCCACTGGATAGTGGACACCATTGTTTTGGCTTACCAGACGCAGGGGCATCCATGCCCCCTTGGGGTCAGGGCCCACTCTACTCGGGAGCATGGCCTCCTCTTGGGCTTTAGCGCATGGTGCTTCGCTAATAGACATCTGTAGAGCTGCAGGCTGGGCGACACCTAACACATTCACCAGATTTTACAATCTCCGAGTGGAGCCTGTATCCGACTATGTACTCGCCTCTACTAGTGGCCGGTAATGGATTAGGTTCAGGTGTCTTCACTTGCTCACCATTCCACTCCTCGGACTGGATATGTGCAATATTTTCTCAGGTGAGCTTCCCGGAAGCCCTGAGCTCCTCCAGCACTGTTGACACCGACACCAGTAAGTCTGCCCACTCGCCCAGACCCTCGTGTCAGGCCAGGTGCCTCCGTGTGCATGGTTCCCCCTCCGGGCGACCTCCACATGTGTATTTCCACCGTAAGCCTCCTCAAGCAGGTGTTTTCCCTTGGTAACCTTGCCACTCCCCAGAGTTTTCCATATGCACCCCTTATATATCTAATATCTATATGTATATCTAAGTCCTCCCTACGGGTAGGCATCTTGGCGCATGTTCCCCCTGGAATATGCTTCCCAGTGTACCTTGGTATTCATGTGATAAGTGGGAGTCCTTCGTCCGTACTAGTCTTACAACAGGGAGCTCGCACTTACGCAGGTCACTAGAAGACAGCCGAGTGGCGTGATTACATTGGGACCCCCATTCGTCAGTCACTGACATTACTTGGAGTGACTAAACGAAAAGGAACGTCTCGGTTACATATGTAACCCTCGTTCCCTGAGGAGGGAACAGAGACGTAATGTCCCTCTGTCACTTCCGCTGTACCGCTGGAATGCCGGAGCTCAGTCTTGGCTCCTCAGCAGGTAAACATTATGCGATGTGCCAGCGTACTTCCTTATATACCCACGCAGTGGGGCGGAGTTATGCATGCAAATTCTGCATGCCCATGGCATTGGCACTGCCATTGGGCGTTTTCTAAGATCTTGAAGATGATAGGCTTCTAGGCGAAACCCCCATTCATCAGTCACTGACGTTACGTCTCCATTCCCTCCTTAGGGAACGAGGGTTACATACGTAACCGAGACGTTCTCTATGTGAATATATAGTAAAGTATAATTTATTCCTGTGATCAAAGCTGAATTTATCATTATTACTCCAGTCTTCAGTAGCTTTGTTTCCATCCAAAGTTGTGAATGTAACTTATGCGCAAAATTGCAATATCGCATAAAAACTTTAACTTGCGAATAAAGCAGCGTTTCCATCCAGTCAAGTCAAGTAACCTTTATTTATATAGCGCTTTTAACAAGTCCAATTGTTTCAAAGCAGCTTCACATTGTTAACAGGAAAATAATGCAACAGAATTTGTACAGCCGTTCTGGTGAAGCGGTGATCTTATCCAGCTAATTTCAAGTATCATATAGTGTCAATGCGGGCAGATCGGGAATATAGATGAGATTTAGGAGTCCCCAACTGAGCAAGCCAAAAGCCAGAGGCAACGGTGGCAAGGAACCAAAACTCCTTCAGGGTCAGAATGGAGAAAAAAACCTTGGGAGAAACCAGGCTCAGTCGGGGTGCCAGTTCTCCTCTGGCCGACGAACAAACAGTGTGTGATTATAATTCTGGCAACATTGCAGGTCTTAAGTCATATTAGGTAAATAGATATTCATAAGATTATTCAAAAGATTGGAGTCGTCACGCCGGAGACGGGTTTAATGAGGATGTCGTGTCGATGCAGCATTTACGGGGGGAGTTTATTTGACACGCTCTCTGCAGACACTTCAGGGATGCGTTGGTCATGTCCAGGCGCAGGTCCACCATCTGATCTGGATACGGCCTGGATCCGGCTGACTGCAGTAAACCTCGGGATAAACAGAGAGACTAACATTAGTGTAGATGCCATTCAACAAGCATCTTCAGAGGCAGATGTTTGGGAACGCAGTCGTGTAAGACGACATATATCCCGAGCATGTTTGACCACAGACTTCTGAATGACCAAAACAGCATTTCAGATGCTTTGCAAACAAGTTTTTTTCCGCTGGTTAGTACAGTTATGCTGTAACATTGCGAAAGTCACATGATTTTTTTTATGCACATTGAGGAATTTATTCGGTAAATGCACTTCCATCGTAGTTTATGCGCATGTTTTTGTATCGGATAGAAAATGTATCTGACTCAAACGAGCGCATAAGTTCCATTCAGCATTTTTTAATGCGATATCCCAAAATGTGCATAAAAATAGGTGGATGGAAACATAGCTAGTTTCACATGATCCTTCAGAAATCATTCGGATATGAGGATTTGATGCTCAACAAACATTGAACACACACCTTTTCAGGATTGTTTGATGAATAGAAAGCTCAAAAGAACAGCATTTATCTGAAATATAATGTTTTGTTACATTATAAATGTCACTTTTGATCAGTTTAATGCATCTTTGATGTATAAATGTATTCATTTCTTTAAGTTCTTTCCCAAAAATAAATAAAATAAAAAATTCTTACTGAGACAAAACTTTTCTACAGTAGTATAATGTTACAGAAACTTCTAATTCAGATTCTGTTCTTTATATGCATCAAAAAATAAAAATTTATCGATTTTTCTTTTATGCCAAAAATCATTAGGATATTAAGATCATGTTTCATGAAGATATTTAGTACATTTCCTTCCGTAAATATATCAAAACTTTATTAGTAGTAGTGCTATGCGTTGCTAAGGACTTCATTTGGATAACTTTAAAGGAGGTTTTCTCAATATTTTGACTTCTCAGCACCCTCAGATTTTCAAATAGATTTTCAAATCTCGGCCAAATATTGTCCAATCATAACAAACCACACATCAATGGAAAGATTATTAATTCAGCTTTGATCACAGGAATAAATGACACTTTACTATATATTCACATAGAGAACAGCTGATTTACACTGGAGGAATATTTTACCGGATTTATGATCCCTCGGTGAACAGAAGAGACTTGAACGGCCGTGTCCTTCTGCTCTAATCCTGCACTGACGCTGTAAAATGAAACCCACAGTTCCTGTGTAAATGCGATCACAACAGCCTCTCCTTTTGAGGATGTGGATACATTTCATTCTCTGGAGGAAATGCAAGAGAAATGTCAAACGACTGAATCATTGCTTGGCCATCTGGTCATTACTATGCAAACTGGACGGGTGTTGCTGTTGTCAGGTTATATTAGATGTGAAACGGGCGATTCATCAGCTGTAGGCACTGCCGTCGCTTGCCGCTTCGCTTTCAAAAGGCCAAATCAACAACATTTGCGGGGTCTGATTCATACAAAGTAAATTTCATCACCAAGCGGGGTGGATATTAAAAATTATGCACAGCTTATGACTTCTAAAAGCGTCCACACTGTCAGTAAGTCGCTCCGAACAGCTCAAGATAACAATAACTCTCTGGGATCATCAGCTTTTAAGCTATTAAAGGTGTTATCGGTTCTTTTATGTTGTCATAAAGCAGACAAAACTCTGGTTCAGAAACAAAACTGGAATAAAAGATACAATTTCAAATTGAGTTTGATGTGTATGAGGAGCTGAGATGTGTTGAGATTCTCCGTTAGCCTCAACTCCGGCCGAGCATATGCGGCGCAAGCGACGGGACGCTGGAGTGTGACCGGCCGAGAGTGCAGACCTCCGGCCCGCAGACACACTTCAACTAAACGCCTTCTCAAAAGCAACTAATTGGTCCCCAGATTAAAGCGGGATCATTGAACTGGACGAGGCTCTTATTAATTAGAGCTCTGGCTCTCATCAGCGCCGTTGTGGATGTTCTGGACCCGAGACGATACGGGACACGTCATCTCCTAAGCAGTCCTTAACTTTTACTCTGTCAGTTTTAATCAGGAGTTGTAGACAGTGCAGAGTTCATCAGACAGATCCTTCTGCTGTTAATCTTCTGTGTTGATGCTGGGAGTAAAAAGGAACATGTAGCCTACAGAATAACCAGTGCTTAATTTGTAAATTAATATTTGCAGAATCAAAAACAGCAGTTAAAAGGCGCTGTGACCGACACTGACCATACAACTTCAGTTTTCCTGGAACATACAATGATGTCACTAAATGATGAGGGCACAACTGTAAGAGTATCATTCACAAGTTTCTGCACACAAACAAATAAATAAATAAATAATCTGCAAAGCCCTAACTACAGCCTAGTGTATTATTCTGTATTTAGAGTTGAGACCAAAAATCATTCAGTTGATCAGTGATATTTTCTCACTGACGAGCCATGAGGGAGCAAAATGGGTACGATCACACCGGTGTGATCAGAGCGTTCAGTGTGTCTGCTAAATTCAGACGCGCTTTCACACTTTGGCTGGCGCTGAGCCAGAGACGGACGCCTCAGTGCTTTTCATATATCACAACTATTCAGTATTTTCAACCACATAATGTTTATGTTAGTTTTCAGACATTTAAATGGAGTACTATATAAAAAATACAATTAGCCTATAACTTGTTAAATTCAAATTCATACACGTCTATGGAAGCTGCAATAATTTATATTATTGAATATATAATAATAAATGACACTTTACTATATATTCACATAGAGAACAGCTGATTTACACTGGAGTAATATTTCACTGTTTTACTGGATTTATGATCAAATAAACACAGCCTTGCTGAGAAGAAGAGACTCTTTCAGAAACATTACCAAATCTCGCCAAACTTTTGAACTGTAGTGTATAAGAAACACATATCATTTTCTTTGAAATTATTCAATATTTTCTACAAACTTGTATCTAAATGTGGTAGTTTTATGTTATTAATGAATATTATTGTAAAGTGTTCTTACTGTAGAGTGAATGAGAGTCTGAAAAACCCTGTTGAGCCGCAGTGATTGGGACAGTCCCATCTCAGCAGCGATTGCCTACATTCTGTGGAGATGGGCCTTCACTCTGAGCTCTGTGACAGATGTTAATGATGTTAAACTAGTCACTCTAATGCATTTTTAAACAGGCACACCAGCAGATATCCAGACGAGCATGATGCGGCGCTCCCTCTAGTTTCCATGCATTTATCACGACGCTTCACAAGCCTGTCTTTACCAGTTCAGAATATCTGCCATTCATCTGTGCTCAGCACACACAGGACACACACACTGATCTGAGCGGCCCATCACAGGACACACACACACTGATCTGAGCGGCCCATCACTGGACACACACACTGATCTGAGCGGCCCATCACAGGACACACACACTGATCTGAGCGGCCCATCACAGGACACACACACTGATCTGAGCGGCCCATCGCAGGACACACACACTGATCTGAGCGGCCCATCACTGGACACACACACTGATCTGAGCGGCCCATCACAGGACACACACACACTGATCTGAGCGGCCCATCACAGGACACACACACACTGATCTGAGCGGCCCATCACTGGACACACTGTCATGAGCACAGCAGAGCCGTCGCAGAGCACTGACACACACACACACACACACACACACACACACACACACACACACACACACACACACACACACACACACACACACACACACACGTGAACTAAAGCTCATCCTCACACACACTTCAGTAAACGTTCTGCTTCTCTGCAGCTGTGGACGAGTGATAGAGCGACGCATCGGCCAACATCTGGATGTTTTGAGATTCAATAACTGTGTGCGTGTGTGTGTGTGTGTGTGGACGATTAACGAAAGTGGTCATTTCGCCAAGTGTCAATGGATAATGGATTTTGCCAGTGATTTTGAGCAAATATTGTGTAAATGAGTGAAATTGAATAAATATTTAATAACAATAAGCATTTTTTTTTCATGAACTTAAAATAATAAATATCGTCTGACCACTAGTGTTGATTGTACATGCATTGTTTGTTGCTGATCTTCTTTTGTCATTTGCTTAATGTTCCTGGCCAAACGCATGTGGACCGAGACTCTCCTAATGATCACACACACACACACACACACACACACACACACACACACACACACACACACACGGACAGCTGCCTGAAACCACACACACTTCTGTCTTTCAGCAGAAGAAACGATTGAAGAGTGAAGCGGTTATAACAGCAAAGGATCCGCTCATTATTTAATGCTGTAATGAAATATGAATCGAACACATATTCCTGTCCACATTCTCTTGGCCATGTTGAGTCTGCAGTGTTTATTAATGTGCTTTTTGCTAAAGGCCATTTTTCCCACACGCTCTGGATTATAGTCGATCATGCTTGCCTTTTTTTTGCAACCCAATCAGACCTGTCATTGCTTTTTCTGCAGGAGCCCATCAGCATAATTACAACCATCTCGGTCTCGGTAGCCCAACGCGAACGCCTAAAAATGGTAAGGACCGTGTTCCTCATTTAACAGCCCATCTCACAGGAATACACTGATCATTTGTGTTTGCATGCCTACTAGATCAACTGAACAGCTCAATAGCATTGACCATCTTCATCATCATCACCGTTAAGAAAAAACCCTTGATTTGAGTTAGCGTTCACATCGAGGGCCGCGCTCGGGCTGGTGGTGAAATCCTCCGCTGTAGCCGAAGCTTCTCGTTAGCACTGATTAAATCACTGCCGCCGGTGAAGCACGGGAGTCTGACTGGGGTTGGTGGAGGATGGATCTCTTTCCCACCCAACAGCTTCAAAGGCTCCCAATGGATCTGTGCTTATGACAAAGCCTGTTATTGCATTGACACAGAGCAGTGGATTCACCGCATGAGGAGATCCAATCCTGCTGCGATTCATAAGGGCTTGTGTGGCACGGCGGGTCTTTAAGACCCATTTTGTCTAGTAACATATGCTACTACAAAACACACACACATATATAATAAATAATCCGTTTCTGCCTCAACGTAAATATATTTCTTTGTGAAATCGAGTCACAATGATCAAAAAATATGTTAATGTTATGAGATTGTTAAAAGTTATGAGAGAGAAAGGCACAATCAACTCTGAGGTGGAAACAGAACTTGATTTATTTAGTATCATCATATTTAGTTCAATAACACACTGATGTTTTTTTTTTATTTTTATTAATACTTTCATCAAGGACGCATGACATTTCTAATAAATGCTGTTCTTTTGAACTGTATTCATCAAAGAATCCTGAGAAATAAAATGTGTTCAACACTGATAATAATCATAAATGTGTGTTGATCATCAGATCCTCATCTGAGAATGATCAGTGAAGGATCATGTGACACTGAAGACTGGAGTAATGATGATAAACTCAGGAATAAATGACACTTTACTATATATTCACACAGAGAACAGCTGATCTACACTGGAGGAATATTACACTGCTTTCTTTGATCAAATAAATGCAGCCTTTTTCTGAAGAAACTTTAACATTAATAAAGTCATTAAGTCTTTTGATCGGTAGTGCATATGGACAATATATAGTCTTGAATATACCGCAGCACGTCCTGAGTTAGACGCGTTCCTGGGTCAACATATTTTGAACGTTTAGTTGTTAGTCGTAACCCGAACCCTACCAGTAACTGACCCTAAACTGAGGGAAGTGATGGTGAATAACATGGATGATGCTCCTAACCCTGGGCGTAAGCCTGTGAACGTATCTCTCAAATCTGATTGGTTGATTGGAATGCTGTGTTGATGTTGATCCAGGAACATGTACTCTGTGTTCTCCAGACGTCTGGAAATGCTGTAGTTGGGGTGGGATTTTGGACAATATATGAATCCTTTTCATTTTGTGATGACTTTGCATTATTATAGAACAACCTGAACTATGAAAATATATTTTGTAAAATAAGAAATGCATAACAGAGAAAACCCTGCTGACAATCAAGATGGCCATTATTACTTCCATTATTATAGAATCAGAAAGAAAATCATTATTGTTGGTCATTGATAATTGCCAGTTAATGCATTTACACTAAGAAATGAATGATGATTTATGCTGATATTGTCCAAAAGTGCACTTTGAGTCCTGGGGCGTTTGAGCAGAATGATATACAGTCAAACCAACATTTATTCAGACACATAAAACATTTTCTCACATTATCACAGATTATTCGCTATAGTTTAGAAAATGGTAATAAAATATGACAAGAACTCAAATATGATACAAATACAAATTATCAAGATGAAATACAAATGCATCTTGATAATGTCAGATAACTTTGATAGAAAGGTGTGCAATGGATTAGAATTACATTAAACATTACACATGAGATTGGGTTCACGAGAACGAGACGAGACACGAGATTGGGTTCACGAGAACGAGACGAGACACGAGATTGGGTTCACGAGAACGAGACGAGACACGAGATTGGGTTCACGAGAACGAGACGAGACACGAGATTGGGTTCACGAGAACGAGACGAGACACGAGATTGGGTTCACGAGAACGAGTTCCGAGACACGAGAGGCACGAGACACGAGACTGGGTTCACGAGAGCGAGGCGAGACACGAGATTGGGTTCACGAGAGCGAAACGAGACGAGACACGAGATTGGGTTCATGAGAACGAGGCGAGACACGCGAGATTGGGTTCACGAGCGAGGCGAGACACGAGATTGGGTTCACGAAGCGAGGCGAGACACGAGATTGGGTTCACGAGAACGAGACGAGACACGAGATTGGGTTCACAAGAACAAGACGAGACACGAGATTGGGTTCACAAGAACAAGACGAGACGAGACATGAGACTGGGTTCACGAGAACGAGACGAGACACGAGATTGGGTTCACGAGGCGAGGCGAGACACGAGATTGGGTTCACGAGAACGAGGCGAGACACGAGATTGGGTTCACGAGACGAGACACGAGATTGGGTTCACAAGAACAAGACGAGACACGAGATTGGGTTCACAAGAACAAGACGAGACAAGACACGAGATTGGGTTCACGAGAACGAGACGAGACACGAGATTGGGTTCACGAGAACGAGACGAGACACGAGACTGGGTTCACGAGAACGAGACGAGACACGAGACTGGGTTCACGAGAACGAGACGAGACACGAGACTGGGTTCACGAGAACGAGACGAGACACGAGATTGGGTTCACGAGCGAGGCGACGAGATGAGAGACACGAGATTGGGTTCACGAGAACGAGACGAGGCGAGACGAGACACGAGATTGGGTTCACGAAGCGAGACAAGACACGAGATTGGGTTCACGAGAACGAGACGCGAGACGCGAGATTGGGTTCCACGAGAACGAGACGAGACACGAGATTGGGTTCCACGAGAACGAGGACGAGACATGAGACTGGGTTCCACGAGCGAGGCGAGACATGAGACTGGGTTCACGAGAACGAGACGAGACACGAGACTGGGTTCACGAGAACGAGACAAGACACGAGATTGGGTTCACGAGAACGAGACGAGATGAGACACGAGATTGGGTTCACGAGAACGAGACGAGACACGAGATTGGGTTCACGAGAACGAGACAAGACACGAGATTGGGTTCACGAGAACGAGACGAGACACGAGATTGGGTTCACGAGAACGAGACGAGACACGAGATTGGGTTCACGAGAACGAGATGAGACACGAGACTGGGTTCATGGGAATAAGACGAGACACAAGATTGGGTTCACGAGAACAAGACGAGACATGAGATTGGGTTCACGAGAACGAGACGAGACACGAGACTGGGTTCACGAGAACGAGACGAGACACGAGATTGGGTTCACGAGAACGAGACGAGACACGAGATTGGGTTCACGAGCGAGACGAGACACGAGATTGGGTTCACGAGAACGAGACGAGACACGAGACTGGGTTCACAAGAACAAGACGAGACACGAGATTGGGTTCACAAGAATGAGACGAGACGCGACATGAGATTGGGTTCACGAGAACGAGACGAGACGAGACATTAGATTGGGTTCACGAGAACGAGATGAGACATGAGATTGGGTTCACGAGAACGAGATGAGACACGAGATTGGGTTCACGAGAACGAGACGAGACATGAGATTGGGTTCACAGGAACAAGACGAGACACGAGATTGGGTTCACGAGAACGAGACGAGACATGAGATTGGGTTCACAAGAACAAGACGAGACACGAGATTGGGTTCACGAGAACGAGACGAGACACGAGATTGGGTTCACGAGAACGAGACGAGACACGAGATTGGGTTCACGAGAATGAGACGAGACATGAGATTGGGTTCACGAGAACGAGACGAGACGAGACATGAGATTGGGTTCACGAATTGTCTGCATTTTAAAATGTTTTAACTAATCAACTTGTAATGAATGTCAATTTAGTTCTACTTTCTGAATATGAATTATCATATGCAGTAAAAGACAACAATACTCAAGCACTGTAAAGGTTTTGCCAACTCAACTGACTGGCTTCATTCCTGTATGATCGTCTCTTCAGACCTTAGAACTGCACATGAGCTTCTTTTGACCTCCTAACTGAACTTCTTTCCACAAATTAATCATAGATATTAAGTGCAAACAATAAGTGCAACCATAATCAAAGTACTATCTCAATATTCAAAGTGCAAATAGAGACCGAATGTTTCTTCAAGCATGATACAGAGCTAAGAGATGGTTACAACTACACAGCCTAAGATAGTTTTCATATTGGGAGATATTTGCATGCCTCAGGGAGACGCTTTCAAACAGTGATAACATATTGAAATCGCGTTTGAATGCACACTCGGGTTTACTTTCACGATCGTGTGTACTCTGTGAATAGGGAGCGGTTGGGCTGAACGCGCAAGATAAGACAATTGTCTGACGCTTCTGTTACGCAACGAATCCTCCGCCACGGGCCAGTCAGTCATCTTGTCACGTGATCAGTGATCAGTGTCAGTGCTGAGCACTACAGTCCACTCGAACAGCTCATGTTGGATGAGCTGATGGAATTGAAGTGACCATTATCCACTGGAATTTAATTGTTTTTATTTCTATAAAAAGCAAAACAACAGTGGAGGCGTAATGTAAACGTTGCCACACCGCCAATCCAAACTGCATGCTAATAGTCAATCAATCATCTATGACGATAGTGGTCCTGACAGAAATGAGATAATGCCAATTTAGGTCGACCAATGACCAAGCAATGCTTCATTTTGTTCAGTCTGTGGTGTCAAAGGTCACATTAGCAATTAAAGAACAAACACTTCAACAAAATACGCTCAGCTCAAAGTGTCTGAATAATTTTGTAAAATCAGTTTTACTGGTAGTCACTGTATGAAGAATGTTTGGGTATAATATGTTTTTGCTATCCTCACTTACAGAAATGAACTATAGTGTCCTGCACATAAGAGAAACACCATATCTGTGTCTGAATCATGTTTGGTTTGATTGTATATATGCAGTAAATGAAGGCGGATTGAGACAGGCTCACACTAAACACACACACCCTTCAGGCCATCACATCATTCCTCACACTGTAGCTGTGAAAACCCTCTTGCTGTCTGGGCATTGTTCTCTACAGCTGGTGCAAGTAGTCACTCCGACAAAAAGCCAAAATACCATTTCACAACGCTCCATCATTACAAGAGCTCCAAAACCCAAAGCATCCCGTTCCCAACTCTATTTAATTTGCTCTCTCCACATAGTGCTATTATTGAACTGCGTTCTTTTTCCCTTGAATTGACCAGCTCACAGATCTCTAAGGCACGGTAAGTTATCTTCGCAACCTCATTGATTCTCTCTCTTTCCTCTTCCTCCTCCTCCTCCCTCCAATGAAGATGAATGTTTTCCACTTCACACTCCACAAACAGCTGAACCCCAATGCATGTACTGAGCAAGTGCAAATGCAGTTGTGTGAACGTTGCTCGTCCTCTGTATCTCCCACCGTCCATCCGTCCGTCCCTGGAGTGTTGTCGCGTCTCATTCTGCTGCGCTGTTTGCGGCTCTATTTATAAACCGAGCCTGATCCTCGGCCTGGTGTGACGGGCACGAGGGGTCGGCACACACACACATCACATCGCATCATCAGTCACCACACCCTACGAGATGGCCGATTGGTCTGCAACGCCGTGACTCTTGTCTTTTTAGAGCCACTAAATCCCGGTCAAGAAGTTCCCATCATCCCTCCACACAGTAATGTCTTCCAACATGTCAAGTGTGCTGAATTTGTGATTTTGACTGTGCCCAGTTAAAGATGCGATGGTCTGTTTTGTCTTGCCCGCAGAAAGCACCCGGATGAACAGTATCCTCACCTCACAGACCGAGCCATACGATCTGTCCTTCTCTCGCTCGTTCCAGAGTCTCTCTCATCTCCCCCCTTCCTACGAATCTGCCGTGAAAGCTGACCTCAACAAATACTCCTCGCTCAAGAGACTAAGTATGTACCAGTCTAATGTCTCAGCTCTGCTAATGATCTTTCTCTACTCGGTTCAGGCCTCTCAAACTGCTCCGTTTACTTCATTACATTTTCAGTCAAACTTTACAATAAGCTTCCGTTTGTTAACATCAGTTACATACAGAAATAAAGTCGCAATTGTGAGAAGTCAAAATGAGAAGGAAATAGTTAGTTAACACTTTACAACAAGTTTCCATTTTTTAACAACAGTTGGTAACATTTTATTTTCCACATTACATGTAGTTATTATAGTAATTATGCATAGTTACAAACCCTAAACCAAACCCTAACCCTAATTATATAAGTACATGTAGTTACTAAAGGTCCTTTCACACTGGACACGATTTTTGACGAACAAATAATTAGTTTTTATTTTTTTAAAGCTGTTTGTGTAATGAGTGTTTCCACACCGAACGTGTTATTTTTTCCCTTTCGATGTCGATTTTTTTTTTTTACTTTTGAGGCGACAGAAAAGGCTGCAACCCATCACATACAAGGAAACAACTAAACCATTCCCAGGTATCGCATTTCTCATCCCAGGTATCGCATTTCTCACGAGATTACAGCTCCTGTGGGAGTACATGCTAGGCGTTGTAGGCTACAGACAACAATAACATAACCTTTTGAAATAAAACTTTTTTCTAAACCTAATTGTGTCCGCGACTATAGAAAGTGAATGTGTTGCCATCAGTACGACTGTGACACTTAAATGTTTACATTGTGACTCAACTGGAAACATCGTAATATCAACACTTGAACATGACAATCAGTGACTTGATTTTAAGAGGACAGCTCACCTTAAGCAGACTGCCAGACGCTGCTCTGGATCGATTGGTTCCCTAAAGTTTGTGGTTTGTCTCATCAGATGCGGTGACACTGTCTGGAGGAGCTCCTCAAATTGTCCCACGGACACTGGAAAGTAAGTGTGGAACCGGCCATGATCAAGTTTTAGCTCCTGTACAAGATTAGCATACTCCCCTTCAGACTCTCTGTTCTTGAAGACTGGGTTCACCCAAAACCTTCTTTTCGGTCTTTTAAAGAAAGAATGTTTTGAATGTTTTGGAATGTTGGAGCAGCTCTGAAACGTCACAGATGTCGCACATTTGCGTCATGGCTGCTGTGAATGCTTTTGACGCGAACTATTCGCACGCAAAATATTAGCTTTTTCACTTTGTTTTTTCGTTACATGTACGTTACATGTGTGAAAGGGCCTTAAATATTACTCAGTACTTAAATGTATAATTACACTGTAAAAAGGACACCTTAAAATAAAGTGAAACCCAAAAGTTTTATGGATATTTTGAAATAAGATCACGATTACAGTTATGAGAAAACGAAATGTGAGATATAGAGTAGCAAATAATTTTCGATTTGATTCTAATTATATTTGTTGTAACTACAGTAACGTTCAGTTTGCTGATGTTCGTTAATGCAACAATGACCTAAACTTTTACAGCATTTGTCCATTTAGGTCAAAGTTAATATCTACATGTAGTTTACATTCCAAGTTGTATAATATATTATGAATGAACAAATGAACAGTGATAAAATATATAGTTATAAATTAACCTTGATCAATAAGTCCTGAAAACATGGTTCATTCAGGTACTGTATTTCTGTGGATTTTTCTAGAGTTTGGAGTAACAATACTAGTTAGTATGGGCAATTCAGCATTCACTCAATGCACATGTGTTGGCGACGAAGGAAAAGCGATTGAAGAACAAGACAGAGAGCAGTCGGACCATCAAAAGCTGCTCCTGCAGAGTCTTCTCCACTCCATCATGTCAATCAGCACGTCTTATTTTCTGTCCGCTGCGCAAGCTAATCAGTAATCAACATTGGAGCATGATGCATTGGGATTCCTGTGTCAGTGCATCTTTGTAAACACACTACAGCTTCTATATATAGAGTAAAATGTACATAGCCAAATGTAACCGGAGGGAGTCGTGGCTCACCGCAGAGATGAGAGCCTTCATTTCATCCCATCAGGATGTTAGCATTCTTCCTCAACAGGCGGCGATTATCCACTAACACAGGTTGGATCTGAATCTGATATCACTGAGTAAAGCTTTCTCGTGGCCTCAGCCCTATCATATTGATTCAGCTAGTGGCAGGTTCTTTTGCTGTGTAATAAGGTCTCAGCTCATTATATTCCCTAAGTGAAGAGTAAATTCCCCTGAGGCTTGTGTAATTGCATAAAGAACGCTCCAGATCCCTCCCGGCCTTGAACCCGGTCGAGGCTGGGAAACTGACAGGGCTGCTCATCTGCAATTCTTCCGCGTCCGCCGAGCCTCCACCAGCGAAAACATGCAATCATACATTAAACTATTCATGGCAGCAGACCCTCCTTCAGCTGTCGAGCGGCAGCGCCTCCATCGAGTCTCAGATAAGTCTCTGAAGCAGGTTATTTGTTGTCGGGTGTAGCCGAAAGGCTTAGCTGTTTCTTTTGGAGCTTCACTGGAGTTTCGCACTGACAGATCGTGTTGGATGCAGCGCCGTGGCGTTTCTCTTAATAACAGCCAGAGTATCTTCCTCTTCAGATGTTCATTTTGCTAATATCCACAAACCTTCAAAAGGAGACTCCTTTATGAAGGAGGATTAATTGAATCTGTAATCACCATAAACAGATTATGTGCCATTAATTTCCCCAAATAACACAGTGCTCGTCCTTTCGGCGAGTGTGAGATAAATGGAGCTCTTTTATCTCCTAACAAACTGAATCTGATCCTCTCAAGAGATGCTGTTCGAAATGTCCTACAAATATGACTGCCACTACCTCGGGCTGTGAAATATTGTGTACTTTTTTATTTTTCACAAACCTCTCATCACAGTTATTCGATTAATTCTCACTTAAAGAAAGATTTGTGGCTGTAATTTTGTTTGATACACTCCTTTATTGCATTCACTTCGATATTACTGGGCTGTAAATGTGTGGAGAAATCTATCAAGTGTAACTGAGACTCAAGGACATCAGCCTCCCCAGATTGTATTCATTACACCTCGAGCAGAGGATAATTTCATTATTTTCAGTTCCAATCCTGCAGTGCGTTACAGTACAGCCGCTCGCCGTCCGGACCATCCTGGACGTGTCTGAAGCTCTCGAGCTGAGATGCTCCACGAATACTTTAGACAAATGAAAGTCGCTCTGGTTTAAAGTATCTTACTGCATATTATCCATTCTGATGGTCAATCACCATACGCTGTAGTACTTCTGTAGGTCCACTGGATCAATCATGTTCTTCTTCTGAGGTAAATCCAGGGCTTATTCCTCACTGCGTGTCTTCTTCCAAACTCTATGAAAAGCAGAGGAATGAAGAAGTTTGATGTTTGTTTATCGAGGTGATGGAGGCGTTTACAGGTTTGCGCGCCTCACGTGGATAATTAGCACGTGGGTGTGCTCACATTAAAAATAATGAGCTCAGACGGGAAAGATTGTACATCTCGTTGGTTTCATACAGATTATATAAAAAGAGAATATTTGTTTTCAACTTAATTTAAAAGTGGACACTTCAGGCTTTCTACAGATGTATCTCATGTCTGTGTGGCAAGTATTCGCTGAGTTTCGTTTTATTTTTGTGACGTGTTTCAGAGAGAAGTTTGGAGAGACTGAGAGGGCAGAAAGCACAAAAGTGTTGTTGTTATTGTGAGTGTACACATATAAAAGTAGATGTAAATGTATTACTCATTTCTGTAGGAGAAAAAAATGACTGAGTTCTTTTCGCCGTTATCAGGAAAAAATGCACGTGATCGCGCTGGCACCTCACAGCCAACCCCCGAGGGTAAAGATCATTTCACACTGGACGTGATTTTGACACGCGAATAATTCACGCGACGGTTTTATTTGTTGATCAGCTGTTTGTGTAATGAGTGCTTCCCCACTGAACGCGAATGTGCTGCAGCTTCAATGACGGCATTTCCACTGTCGGGCCAGTGCGAGCCAGGGCTTTCATCAGGCCGGGCTGGGCTAATAGCCTTGGACCAGTAGCACCGATCCCATTACCACACTGCATTTCCACTGTCGGGCCAGAAGCTCTGCAGCGCTTCACTAAAACCCAACCGTAACACGCCTCTCTGGAACAACGTCACACAAATCCATCATCTCACCAACAAATGTATATTTTATCAGGAAATGAATCAGAAAGAAATCACTGGAAACTAGTGAGATTGCAAAACCAACATGATAAAAGTGGCCGTTTGTTGGCATATTTCATTGTTTACTTAAATATTTAAAACCCAAGCGATTGAGTTTTACAATAATAAGTGATACATTGATCATAATGCATTCATTTGTCGAGATTGCACATTAGTCACATAAATAAAGTGGTATTACCGTTATTTCACAAAAGAAAGAGGACGCGTAGTTATTCAGTCGCGTCTGTTTATTTGTAGTCACAGGACATTTGGCCTATGTTTCACATTTAGAAAGAACAACCACTTCTACATATTTTCCAACAAAAATACAACCTGAGCAGCTTTAGCACTCTCTCCAGTTATATTTTCAGTCAGAGAAACAGCGAGGAAGCTCCAGAGTTACTTTATTTTATATGCAGAGCAAAATATGGATATCAGACAGTCCGGTATAAAGAGACAAGACGTAGGCCTATTGACAGATAAAATAAATACATGATTGTGATATCCTATATGATATGTCTGATTTCTTACAAGCAGTTGTATTTACCATGTTTACTATGGTAAAGGTTAGTGCAAATAGTCTTTTGCATGACATAAATATTTCTGCCTTATAAAGTGATATGAATCCACATCGGATTCAGCTAAAATGATTTTAAAAGTCTTTAATGCTGGTATATGATATCATCTGCGCACACGGCGCTGCCGTCTCCAGATTCAGATACACTCCGCCTTTGTTTCACACCCTGGCCGCTGGCCCTGAGGAAGCCCCGACGAGGCCCGATCAAGCCCTAGAGGTGACAGTGGAAACGCAGCTAATATGTTGCCATCAGTACGACTGTGACACTTAAATGTTTACATTGTGACTCAACTGGAAACATCGTAATATCAACACTTGAACATGACAATCAGTGACTTGATTTTAAGAGGACAGCTCACCTTAAGCAGACTGCCAGACGCTGCTCTGGATCGATTGGTTCCCTAAAGTTTGTGGTTTGTCTCATCAGATGCGGTGACACTGTCTGGTGGAGCTCCTCAAATTGTCCCACGGACACTGGAAAGTAAGTGTGGAACCGGCCATGATCAAGTTTTAGCTCCTGTACAAGATTAGCATACTCCCCTTCAGACTCTCTGTTCTTGAAGACTGGGTCTTTTAAAGAAAATTAAAAGCTCGTCTTCACTAGATGATGAAGTGTCCATGTTTTCTCAGCTGTCGCCACGAATGTTTTGGAATGTTGGAGCAGCTCTGAAACGTCACAGATGTCGCAAATTCACGCCACGGCTGATGTGAATGATTTTGACGCGAACTATTACACGTCCAGTGTGAAAGGGCCTTTAGATGCTGTGTGCAACCATGTTATTTCCTAGTGAAACAGGATATTCAGTGAGAAAAGAGTAGGATGGGTTTTGGTTTTATCCATTGATGAGTAATTAATAAAAAGTGTTTTTATATCAGAATGGACCCAGATGGTTGAAAAGCCAAAAGTAGTTTCAGAGGCAAAAGCAGTAAGACCTGGGGCTTCATTTATAAAGACGTGCGTATAATGATCCTCAATGTGAACCTACGACAGCTTCCAAAAATGTTTCCATGAATGATTTATAAAACGCCTGCATGCACAAAAAGTGTATCTCACCGTTCATCTTGAGTTCCAGTGCAATATGTACAAGCGCGTCAGATCCACCTGAGGATGCCCACATCGCTGTTGTGTTTTATAAATGAGGCCCCAGGATCATGCATTGGCAAGTAATCTTGTTTTCAGGTTGACTTGAGTACTCTGACACTTACACTGCTTGTGCTTTTACACAGCGGATAAGGACGTTGACGACTACTACAGCAGGAAGAGACATCTTCCAGACCTAGCGGCACGAGGAACTCTTCCTTTGCACATGATGAAGATGAACCAGGAGTCTCAGAGCAACCAACAGCAGCAACAGGCCCAACAGCAGCAGCAGCAGCAGCCTCAGCAAGCGCCCCGCCAGCGTCCCCGTAGAGTTCAGAGGGCCATGTCCCAGGACCGCGTGCTGTCCCCCGAACGCAGCCACGCGCAGGAATACCCCATCTCCCCCTACAGCATGTCCCCGTACGGCGGACGCATCCTCTCCGATGAGCAGCTTCTGTCGGCCGAGCGCCTGCGCTCGCACGAACGGCTCATCTCGCAGGACCGCCACTACTCGCAGGACCGCATCCACGCGCAGGACCGGCTCCACTCTCAGGAACGCCTGCATTCCCAGGACCGCCTCTACTCCCAGGACCGCCTCTACTCGCAGGATCCGCTGATCTCTCCCGACAAGATGATGTCCATCAAACGCTCCGGATTCCACAGCGACAAGTCCATGTCCAGAGCCATATCGCACACGGACGTGTTCATGCCCACCACGCCCGTCCTGGACCGCTATAAGATGACAAAAATGCACTCCCATCCCAGTGCCTCAAACAACACCCCACAGAACACTTCCACCATGAACCAGACGGCCTCCAAGAGGCAGGCCTTCGCCTCCCGCCGCACGCAGACGATGGAGCAGCTGCACTATGTCCCGCAGCAGCAGCAGCATCACCATCACTACCGCACAGGGAGCAAGACCGAAGTAACTGTTTAACCGCTCTCGGACAGCTCAGCCAATGGAAGCGTGCAAGAGCCAGACTAGTCTCAGATCCGGACCTTTCCAGCAGTTCTTCAGTAACTGACCCAGCACCAGCTACTCTAGAGTCAATACCCAGACCATTCTGTGTGCATTTCCACTCATTTATATGTGTTTGTTTATCACTAATAATATCACAATTGACTCGCTTGCCAGATTCTGCATTCGTAAGGGCTTTGCATGGGGATTTGCAGACAGCGTCAGAAGAAAGAACGTATGACGAAAGGTATGGACATGGAACAGAACTGTAGAAATTTATATATAAATACACACATATATATATATATATAAATACAAATACTGTTTGTACTTCCGGTCCTAGTCAATAGCTTTAGAAGTTCTTATGATGTTCGCGCACTTCTTTTGGTGCCTCTACGAAAATGTTCCACTTCAACAACGAAACGTGGTTTTGTGGGTTAAAAAGCACAATCAAGTAACAGTTGAGTTTGGTTCTGTTTCGTTCATTCTGTGGGTGATGGCTAGCATATATCAGTTTGTTCTTCAATTAATGGCCATTAATTCTTTTGCGAAGATGATTGTAAATAAGCTCTTTTAGCACCAGTAAATGGACGAGTCTATTCTGGTTGGCATTTGTATTATTGTAGTTTGATTTTTAGAGATTCAAGACTTCTTCAGAACTATAAACGACCCACTAACCTAGTGTTGGACCATTTAAAGTAATATGATACTGTATGTGCGTCTGTTCAAATGTGTTTGTAGAATGAGAATCGGGCGAATGTTGCTGAAAAATATGACAACTGTTGATTTCTGGCTGTAGACTGTGTTGCAGTGACTCACAAGACAAATGAGTATATTATGCTTGTTGTAGTAGCTTCAAATAAACTGTCCTTATTTTTCTAAAAATGAACATTTATTTGAAAAAGGATTATGTGCCTCAAAAAACAATGAAATATTAAAGAGCTCCAGTCTAATGATATCGGGTGGCTGAATTCAGGTGAGAAGATACAACCATTTTTAACCTTTTCCCCGCCAAACACAGAATTTTCCGTGTTTTCACTGTTAGATGCTAGGGGGCGCTATCACACATCTTCTGAATGAGTACAGAATCTCCTGATCAAAACACATGTGAGGAAGACGCAGTAAAACAAGAGAATAAGCAGATGCATATGTAAAGTAACATGATCATCAACATTAAACATAATATAAATCAAAACTATCTAATGTTACTGAATGAACTGTCGACTGATAGGACTGTGCAAGCATTAGGGGTGTTGATGGACTCAATCGACTCCATCTGTGTTTGATCATCGCTCTGAATCTGATCTGGATGTAGTCTTTCACAAAAATATGATTTTCTCAGCTTTTTGTTCAAAATGTTGCATTTTTTATGAAACTTACCCATATTCAAGTGTTGATAAAAAAGGAATGCATGAAGCTGGAATAAAACTTTTTTTTTTCTTTTTTTTTTGTTTAAAAGAAGATGGTCAGTTTTTTCTTTTGATATATTGTATGCTCAGATATTCATAAAACAAAATATTGTATGGGCTATTAAATTTATGTCAAAATGATCAAAAACCCTGGCGGTGGCTGGCAACTTTTTTCAAAACGCTGGCGGAGAAAGAGTTAAGAAAGAAAAAAAAACAGCTGTGTTTTTATAGAACAACTATCTACTGAAATAAACTTCCATAAAACACAACAGGAGAATTTGACACATTAACTCTTTCCCCACCAGTGTTTTTGAAAAAAGTTGCTAGTCAGCACCAGTGTTTTGGGGCATTTTCACAAAAGTTTCATGGCCCCCAGAATATTTTGTGTAATATATCAAAAGAAAGAACAGAGCCTCTGCTTTTAAACTAGCTTTATTGTAGCTTCATCTTTTGTTATCAACACTTGTGTGTAATGTGTGTAAATTTCATAAAAAATAAAAAAAAAAAATTGAGCAAAAAGCTGAGAAAATCAAGCTGTCGAAGACTTCATCCAGATGTGATTCAGAGCGATGATCAAACACAGATGGAGTCGATCGAGTCCATCAACAGCCCAAAGCTTCAGTCCTAGAGCTCGTCCTGGGGAGACATCTCAGTCAGTAACATCAGAGTTTTGATTTATATGCTGTTTAATGAATACATTACTTTATATATGCATCTGCTCACATATGAGATCGCTTGTTTCTGCTTCTTTCCTGTGTTTTGATCCGCAGATTCTGAACTCGTTCAGGAGATGTGTAATAGCAGCCCCTAGCGTATAAAATTGATTGCCGTAAAGTTCCATTAATGGATTAATTAATAATAATTATTATAAGTAATAGCGCCTCCTACTGTATAACAGTGAAAATATTGATTGCCGTAAAGTTCGATTAATGGTGGGGAAAGAGTTAATGAAAGTGAATGAGGAAAAAATTACAAGCAAGTGCCATAAAAGTCTCATTAAAGCAGCACTATTCCAAACTGAGAGCTTCATGTGATAGCTTTGTCTCATGTTCATGAGAGAAGTACCGAAGTCCGGTTTGTGAACAAAATGTTATTTTGAGTCATCCCCATTTGAGGTGAATTCTCCATCCCCCCGTATATTTCACCAGCTCTCTCTTTAGGCCATTGCTACATGACAACCTCGCCTCAAAGTCAGGAAAGCAGTTATTCACTTTTAAACGGTTTTTGGTATATTTAAAACTCATGTTACAGTTCAACTTTGGACACACTAGTCTGAGAGAAAAAGAAATGCAATTACACACCTAGAAATCAGAACGGCACAATGAATCGTCACGTCTCCCAGCAGAGCTCTCATGCAGAGACAGAGAGAGCCAACATTTTTGAAAACTAACCAGCCAAATATGCTTCGGCGACTAGGTGATATATTGGGTTATTTTATCATTTTTTTGGACATGTGAATTAATACCCGCTGCTTGCGTCCCAGCCGGAGCTGGCGAAACCTCCTTTAAATTCATTGAACTTCAGGGGTGAAAATGCAATTCTCACACACAAACAAAGCCTTTTGCATTTGCATTCCTTATTTGCAAGAGCTTTAGGGGTGAGACGGACTCACATCTGCGATCCTCGTACCTCTCTTCTTCCCTATCAGCATTTAGATGAGAATATGACACTTAAATGGAGTCTGTGTAGCAGATTGGCAGTAAAACCAGACACTAAAACTTCCACTGTGTGCAAATGGCCGCCGACTAAAACATCGCTCACATATGAAATAATGAAAAGCCCTCCAGGTCTCTGCTTCTGAGAGCAATGTCTTGTTCAGCCAAAATGCAATGTTTCCTGCTAAAATTTTCATCCCAGTAATGTTGAGGGATAAGGCAGGCTCTCCCTGTATGAATCTGAAACATTATTCGTCAATTATTTACCGTCTGTCAGTCAGAACGGCCGAGTGCAAAGACGAGATGCTTTTTAACCGCAGTGGATGGAAACATGCTTCTGAAAAAGGCTTTTTTGTATCAGAAATGGGTGGTTTAGCCTTCAGCTGTGCTGTGCAATACACTGAAAACACACTGACTTTCCATCATTCTCTTAAGGACTCTCATAAGGCTTGAATACACCACATAAATCTTCATATTCCACACGGTACTTGTGAATAATATAGGCAATAGTGCATTTCTAAAGCTTTTAAAGAAAAAGAAGTGGCTCCAAGCGCTTCCATTAAGTTTACAGTTTGCTCTTGTCTCAAATTACCATATTTCAGAAAGCCCGAGTGAAGAAACGCCACGATTCTCTGGAAATTAGCATACAGGCTGCTTTAATATTACATATACTGCGCCATCGCCGGCTCTCGTGTAAGTCATTTCTCAAGACTGACCTGTAGCCTAGCAACCAATGTTTCCCATGGAAAATGATTAAAGCTCCTTCTTTAGATTCTGAGCAGGAATCAGGACTGCAAACATGCCCTGTGTGATGTCAGATGTGGACGGTGGCGTGTGACGTGTGCCACACATGATGGATGCAGATGTTTCACGTAACTCGATGTCAGGTTTTTACTTTGACGGCAATTTCCTTTGTATTGTACACACATTACTTATTACTATCAACACAATATTATATTTTTAAAGGTCCACTTCAACCACAAATGACATCATGTCATGTCATCATGTCTTTCTTTCAGAACACAAAAGATGCTATAAAATGAAAAGTGACCCATTAAAATTCATATGACTTGTGCACTATTTTCCAATGAACGTACGGCTCTTAAAGCTTATTTGCACTTGTGCATATTCAAAATACACTATACTGGCAAAAGTTTTTGTGCCTTTACATGCACATGAGCTTTAATGCCATCCCATTCTTAATCCGTAGGGTTTAATATGGAGTCGGCCCACCCTTTGCAGCTCTAACAGCTTCAGCTCTTCTGGGAAGGCTTTCCACAAGGTTTAGGAGTGTGTTTATGGGAATTTTTGACCATTCTTCTAGAAGCGCATTTGTGAGGTCAGGCACTGATGTTGGACGAGAAGGCCTGGCTCGCAGTCTCCGCTCTAATTCATCCCAAAGGTGTTCTATCGGGATGAGGTCAGGACTCTGTGCAGGCCACTCAAGTTCCTCCACACCAAACTCAGTCATGTTGGGACAGGAAGGGGCCGTCCCCAAACTGTTCCCACAAAGTTGGGAGCATGAAATTGTCCAAAATGTCTTGGTATGCTGAAGCATTAAGAGTTCCTTTCACTAGAACTAAGGGGCCAAGCCCAACCCCTGAAAAACAACCCCACCCCATAATCCCCCCTCCATCAAACTTTACACTTGGCACAATGCAGTCAGGCAAGTCCCGTTCCCCTGGCAACTGCCAAACCCAGACTCGTCCATGGGATTGTCAGAGAAGCGTGATTGGTCACTCCAGAGAACACGTCTCCACTGCTCTAGAGTCCATGTGTGTAGAAGCGTCTGCATGCCTAGTGCTTGATTTATACACCTGTGGCCATGAAGGGATTGAACACCTGAACTCAGTGATTTGGAGGGGCAGCCCAATACTTTTGGCAATATAGTGTATTTCTTAAAATATAGCACAAAACGTTTTATGGTACTTTTATGGTGTCTGGTTTTATAAAGAAATGTTAAAATTTGGTTGCTTGAGAATGTGTATGAGATCAGACATCAGCAAAATCCCTCCAGTGAGAGTTTAAGGTAATAGAAAGTGACGTACCCTAGTGAACTCATTAGCATTGATGTGACAGCAGTCCTGACGCTGTATAATGAGCTGTATCGTGACAAACTTGATTAATTGCTTTCACCAATTTACCGTTCATTTAATCATGGACGGCTGCCAATGTCTCTGCACACAAAACTCACTCGTCCCGTCTGACGTTCTTATCTCCTCCACTGATATCCACAATCAATACAAAAGCAATCTGAGTAGAAAAACAAATTTTCTTCTTTAATGCTTTTGAAATAAACCAGGAAAGATTCCCAGTCCCTACAATCCAATCTTCAGCTCGGTCACAGCCATAAACAAACACAGTCTGCTTAAAACACACAGAGAGAGAATGTGGTTTCCACTGAACACGGTCTCAGCTCAGGCTGGAAAAGTGTGTGAACCCTTAATAAGTTTAATTTAATAACAGGCTGATCCTGCTTCCGCAGCAATAATCTCCACCAAACGTCGGATCAGACCTGCACTGCTGTCGGATCGCTCTTTTGAGAATCGGATTTCTGTATATTTCCCTGCAAACTCTCCTGAGATTGGGTCGGTCGTACTGTGAAGAACCGCCGAGGTTCATCTGTAACCCTCTCCAGCTTTATGAAGTCAGCATTTTTAATCTTACTGTACATGATCTTCAGTTTTAAGATCACAAAAAAACCATTATAATGTCTTTTCAATGAAATTCAAAATGGCCACCTGCAAATGTAAATGTCTTTTCTTTGAGGTAATGCAGTCGCTTTGATTGGGCTGTTTTGAAGTCCTTCTGTTTCCACCCTGAACGATGGAAATGTGTTCACACAATACGTATTGTTGTTTAAGCAGCTTTTGTTCTGTAGTTGTGATTTAGCTGAAGATCAGGTCAAATTTTATGAGCAATTTGTATACAAATGCAGGCAAATTCAAAGGTTCACATACTTATTTTCTGCAAATGAAGATGGAAACTCAGTCTTCATGACAACTGCAAAGAATCTCTGATGTGGCGTTTCATTGACGCCTGAAACCTTAAACCTCACGCTTCTCTTTTGATGCCTCACAAGCGCCGATATTCGCTTCAAGAAATGCAAATCGAGTTTAAAAGTGCCTCTTAACCACTGCGGTGGAATAAACGAGTAGCACATTAATCATATTTAACTGATGTGAACACAAACAAATGGAGAAGCAGCTTCCCCTTACATTTTGTGTCTGTTTGTACAAATCGTTCACATTTATTTCTTTAACGTATTTGTCTTATATCCCTTACTCTGGGACACGGAGAGTGTGGAAGAAGCACACGAAGCTTAGTAATTGGATTCTGGATAGATTTATTGCTTTCCTCCACATATTCAGTTTCCCCGTGGCCTGTTTCACAGCTCAGTCGTGTTGTTAAGTTTTCTCAATAACAGATATCAGTGACCCTGGAGGCTGCGGATTCACACAAACACCGACTGACGCCTCGGTTTCTCAGGGCGAGAGGTTTGATTGTGATATAACACAGATGTGTAGAACAGAGTCACGCAAATCTGGGAACGTGAAAAGAATTGGGTCAAAATGCTTTTAATTATATTTCATGGCACATCGTCAAACACACACACACACACACACACACACACACACACACACACACACACACACACACACACACACACACACACACACTCTCTCTCTCTCTCTCTCTCTCTCTCTCTCTCTCTCTTAGTGATGAGCACTTACAAGAGATTATTTCATATTCAGAAACATTTAAGTTCACAATAATAACTCTATATGATAAATCACCAATTTCATAATAATATAATGCGCATTTAAATGTCAAGTCATAATGTCATATATTGTATATTCATATTTGATTTACAGATCATTTTAAAAAATCAGCATGAAACGGAAATTGCGACTGACTTTTCTACCCTATTGTGATGAATATCCGAATGAGATGTCTGATTAAAGATTATGAGGGCACTTAAAAGCATTTATAATGTTTTATATTTCACTGCAATATTCCATACATTTGAGTTCATGCAGACTTTGAGGATTATATGATAAAACAATAAGTCACAAAAGACCAAGTGACTTTATAAATTAACCAAATGCACCCATATGTTTATTTAATGATAATTCCAATAGATGCATTTCTTGACAATAATGATCATTATTAATAATATACTTCATAAAGCAATGAAGAAATACTTTGAATGTGGATCGTCCAATCAGATTTGAAAGTTGTGATCTGTTTGATAGTTTGTTAATGATTTAACTGAATTTCATTGAGTTTCTTTTGGCGACAGAATGATCTTATTGAAAGTACAGTCGTCTGTATCGTCCTTCACTAAACTATTTCAGCATTAACACTTCATTAACACTCTTCTGACCAAAGATCCCAAAGTATTCAAGAGACGAATGCAAATAATGTTGACATTGCAGCATCTATAGAGGACGCGGTTTATGATTTCTTCTCAAATTAACACTCTTAATTGTCTCGCAGCTGCAGTAAAAGTTTATGGTGCTTTTAAACAGTGATAGTTTTATGATTCTCTGAATAAATACAGTCACTGAAACGCTAACGCCATCCTCACGCACCTCCACTTATGATGGGAGAACTTCTTCAGTTACGGTTGAATACAGTTTCCTGAAACTTCATGCTAGTTTCTTCAAAACTCAAAAGGAGATTACAGAGAATATCTTGACTTCAGAAATAACCATATGAAAACTGTATGATTATTTGTTATGTATGGATCACATCAGGTATGTCTCTGTCTTCGATGTCCTCTCATCCCCCATCTCTGGACGAGCGTCTGCTCACGTGTGCTCACTGTTTGAGTTCATGGAAGATGTGCAGCGGAAAACACTGATTAAAATCTTCCTGTGTGTAATTAAAATTGTGTTTTTTAGAGAGATTCCCAGAAAGCCGCATGCCTTTACATTAATTAGAGCGCTAACGGTGCAAACAGACTCTCTGTGTCATGGGTCTGTCTCTGTGTGTGTGTGTGTGTGTGTGTTTGACCTGTGTGTGATAGTGTTAAACTGTAGTGAGTAGTGACAGGTCTCAAAAACCATCACAATCAACTCATTTAACCAAATCAAATGCATATTGAGGGGGCGACACAGCCGCATATTGAGTGGGCGACACAGCTGCATATTGAGGGGGCAACACAGCTGCATATTGAGGGGGCGACACAGCTGCATATTGAGGGGGCGACACAGCCGTATATTGAGGGGGCGACACAGCCACATATTGAGTGGGCGACACAGCTGTATATTGACGGGGCAACACAGCTGTATATTGACGGGGCAACACAGCTGCATATTGAGGGGGCAACACAGCTGCATATTGAGGGGGCGGCACAGCCACATATTGAGTGGGCGACACAGCCGTATATTGAGGGGGCGACACAGCCACATATTGAGTGGGCGACACAGCTGTATATTGAGGGGGCAACACAGCTGCATATTGAGGGGGCGACACAGCCACATATTGAGTGGGCGACACAGCCGTATATTGAGGGGGCGACACAGCCGTATATTGAGGGGGCGAAACAGCCGTATATTGAGGGGGCGACACAGCTGCATATTGAGGGGGCGACACAGCTGCATATTGAGGGGGCGACACAGCCACATATTGAGTGGGCGACACAGCCGTATATTGAGGGGGCGACACAGCTGTATATTGAGGGGGCGAAACAGCCGTATATTGAGGGGTGACACAGCCATATGTTAATGGGGCAGCACAGCCCTATATTGAGGGGTGACACAGCCATATATTGAGGGGGCGACACAGCCGTATTTTAAGGGGGCGACACAGCTGTATACTGAGAGGACGACACAGCCGTATATTAAGGGGACGACACAGCTGTATATTAAGGGGGCGACACAGCTGTATAATAAGGGGGCTATACAGCTGTATATTAAGGGGGCGACACAGCTGTATACTGAGAGGACGATACAGCCGTATATTAAGGGGACGACACAGCTGTATATTAAGGGGGCGACACAGCTGTATAATAAGGGGGCTATACAGCTGTATATTAAGGGGGCGACACAGCTAGCTCACTCACTGTCTGATCCCAAAACAAATTGACTATAATTCATCTGTGAAGCACAAGAACAGGAGTGATTGTAATGAAAGGGTAGGATGAAGAAAAATTGAGACCAATTAGTGTTAAAGTGTCTGTTTTGGCTGTCAAGATTTCCACGTTTGCTCTTTTCACAAATATTTTCTGCTAGATGAGATGGACCGCGCTTGAGCTGTGAATGTGCTGCAGACGGTCTGTCACTGAACATCCCAGCTATAAGCACATCTTCACTGGCAAGAAGAGCTTCATCACCCTCTCATTTTACAATCAACACTTAATTCATTAGTTCTAGCAAGTATTCTTCATTCTCAAAACAAGTGAAGGATAATCCAGAGACAGAAGAGTTGTACCTGCGCGTCCCATTGTGCGCCCTCCATGTGGATGTAGACGCCTCTGGACGGTGCGCTGAACTCCTCGCGGCTCTTCTTGGTCACGTCACACTGCAGGCTCATCCACTCGTTATGGCGGGCCATGGCCTGCATGACGGCTGTGAGGAAGGACTGAGGTTTGAAGACGCCGTCCAGCCAGACCACGGAGGTCAGAGGTCCAGGTCTCCAGCTCTCTGATGCGGTTCAGGAGGTCCGTGAACCAGATGGCCAGGCCAGACATGGACGGATAGGCACACTTGATCCAGGTAAATGGAGCTCTGTAAATTCTCCATGTCATTGGTCATCGTGAGCTCACCCTGTGAGAGATGTATTTTTTTTTTTATGTTAAATCCTAAATAACAAATTAACTGATTAATTCCAGGTAAACACATCATCACAATGTATCACTGAGATAATCTTCTAGTGTTGTTCTAATGATTGGACTGAAGGAAACACTGTTGGTCATCTAATAATATCAGTGTTAATGTAAACACACACTCATTGCTTTAGAGCCAATTTTGCAGCTTAGCTTTAAAGAGTTACATTTGTCACTTTTTTCACTTTATTTTTCATGACGATATCAGACTAAAAACTCCATCCAAGAATATAACATTATTGCTTTTTAATGAAAATGTCACAGCTGAATATAAAGACATATGAAGCGAAAACAAAGATGTAAAATGTGTTCATTCTCTCATCAAGAAATCTCCCTGTCAGATTGCCGTCTCTTGCATGCATCACTTCAGTCTTTAGTTTTTACAGCATAATATTTCCCACCATGCAATGTGTCCAGGAATGTGCATAGTTTGATAAGTTCATGTTAGTAAAGGACGTCAGTCGTTTGAGCAGGTGATTCTGCACAGAAGTGAACATCATCTCAGTAACGGTTAAATCAAAGCACATTCTGCCAAGGCTGAAATCCTTCACTAGTTAATAGTCGTCTTTTCTTTGTAAGACTTTACATCGTTCAGGGATTTAATGCCTTTAAAATAGACCTGAAAAGAGCAACACGATCTCTCGCCTAACCATTTAATTTCTCCTGTTACCAAGCAGCAGAAAGAGACGGGATGTGTCATTCACAGGTGTGTGAAGAAAGCAATAACTGACTGCATATCAGATTTTAATAATACGGCATAAAAATCATTCAGCCTCATGATCAGCATGTGATGTGATGAGATCCCTACAGCAGCAGACAAATGTGTGTGTGTGTGTGTGTGTATGTGTTTGTGAGTGAGTGTGTGAGTGAGTGAGTGTGTGAGTGAGTGTGTGTGTGTGTGTGTGTATGTGTTTGTGAGTGAGTGAGTGAGTGTGTGTGTGTGTATGTGTTTGTGGTGAGTGAGTGAGTGAGTGAGTGTGTGTGTGAGTGAGTGTGTGTGTGTGTATGTGAGTGAGTGTGTGAGTGAGTGAGTGAGTGAGTGTGTGTGTGAGTGAGTGTGTGTGTGTGTGTATGTGTTTGTGAGTGTGTGAGTGAGTGAGTGAGTGTGTGTGAGAGAGTGAGTGTGTGTGTGTGTGTGTGTGTGTGTGTATGTGTTTGTGAGGTGAGTGAGTGAGTGAGTGTGAGTGAGTGAGTGTGTGAGTGTGTGTGAGTGAGTGAGTGAGTGAGTGAGGAGTGAGTGAGTGAGTGTGTGAGTGAGTGAGTGAGTGAGTGAGTGTGAGTGAGTGTGAGTGTGACTGAGTGTGTGAGTGAGTGTGTGTGAGTGAGTGAGTGTGTGAGTGAGTGAGTGAGTGAGTGTGTGGAGTGAGTGAGTGAGGTGAGTGTGAGTGAGTGTGTGAGTGAGTGGTGAGTGAGTGAGAGTGTGAGAGTGTGAGTGAGTGTGTGAGTGAGTGAGTGAGAGTGTGAGTGAGTGAGAGTGTGAGTGAGTGTGTGAGTGAGTGAGTGAGTGAGTGTGAGTGAGTGTGAGTGTGACTGAGTGTGTGAGTGAGTGTGTGTGTGAGAGTGTGTGTGTGAGTGAGTGAGTGAGTGAGTGAGTGTGTGTGTGAGTGAGTGTGTGGTGGTGAGGTGAGTGTGTGAGTGAGTGAGTGAGTGAGTGAGATTGTGAGTGAGTGTGTGAGTGAGTGAGTGAGAGTGTGAGTGAGTGTGTGAGTGAGTGAGTGTGTGAGTGTGTGTGTGTGTGTGTGTGTTTGTGAGTGAGTGTGTGAGTGAGAGTGAGTGAGTGTGTGAGTGTGAGTGAGTGAGTGTGTGAGTGTGTGTGTATGTGTTTGTTAGTGAGTGTGTGAGTGAGTGAGTGAGTGTGTGAGTAAGTAAGTGAGTGTGTGAGAGTGTCTGAGTGAGTGAGTGTGTGTGTGTGTTTGTAAGTGAGTGTGTGTGTGAGTGAGTGAGTGTGTGTATGTGTGTGTGTGTGTGTGTGTGTGTGTGAGTGTGTGTGTGTGTGTGTGTGTGTGTGTGTGTGTGTGTGTGTGTGTGTGTTTTTGTGACATAACAGGACACAAATGTGTATAATGGCATGGGTATGACAGGTATTACAAGGAGAGGGTGACATTACCCATGTCCCCATTTTTCAAAAGGCTTATAAATCATACAGAATGAGTAAAAATGTGCAGTTTCCTGTGATGGGTAGGTTTAGGGTTAGTGTGTGTGTTAGGATGCATTAACTAGGTCAGCCGGAACCGGGAACACTTCCCATAACACCTGATGTACTCGTTACATCATAAGAAGAATGGCATCTACACTAATGTGAGTCTCTCTGTTTATCCCGAGGTTTACTGCAGTCAGCCGGATCCGGGCCGTATCCAGATCAGATGGTGGACCAGCGCCTGGACATGACCAACGCATCCCTGAAGTGTCTGCAGAGAGCGTGTCAAATAAACTCCCCCCGTAAATGCTGCATCGACACGACATCCTCATTAAACCCGTCTCCGGCGTGATGACTCCAATCTTTCGAATAATCTTATGAATATCTATTTGCCTAATATGAATTAAGACCTGCTATGTTGCCAGAATTATAATCACACACTGTTTGTTCGTCGGCCAGAGGAGAACTGGCACCCCGACTGAGCCTGGTTTCTCCCAAGGTTTTTTTCTCCATTTTGATCCTGAAGGAGTTTTGGTTCCTTGCCACCGTTGCCTCTGGCTTTTGGCTTGCTCAGTTGGGGACACCTAAATCTCATCTATATTCCCGATCTGCCCGCATTGACACTATATGATACTTGAAATGAGCTGGATAACATCACCGTTTCACCAGAACGGCTGTACAAATTCTGTTGCATTATTTTCCTGTTAACAATGTGAAGCTGCTCTGAAACAATTGGACTTGTTAAAAGCGCTGTATAAATAAAGGTGATTTGACTTGATTTGATGTGTGTGTGTGTGTGTGTGTGTGTGTGTGTGATGGGTAGGTTTAGGGGTAGGGGCAGTGTAGGGGGATAGAAAATACAGTTTGTACAGTATAAAAACCATTACACCTATGGAATGTCCGCACAATTCACAAAAACAAACGTGTGTGTGTGTGATTCAAGAGTTTTATTTGTCACATACACAGTTATATACAGAATATACAACCGGCAGTGAAATGTAAACAGGTCCGCTCCGTGGACAGTGCAAATTCACAGTTAAAAACACAAGGAGGAAATTATAATAGAAATAGAATAAAAAAGTACTATATATATATATATATATATATATATATATATATATATATATATATATATATATATATATATATGTAGAATTATAAATAATCAAGTCAAGTAGAAGAAAAAAAAGTAAAAAAATAAAAATAAAGAAGTGGAATAAAATAAGTGGAGTAAACTGTGCAGTGAGTAAACTGTAGACTTATAAATATGTGGTTAACAAATGTATAAGAGTATAATGTGCAAACAGGTTTATAACAGGTTGTTACACAGTAACAACGAGAACAGAAAGTGCAGTGCAATGTCAGTGTATCGATGTTTATCCTGAAGTGAAGTCACGTGGTGTTAAGTGACTGAGTTCAGGAGTCTGATGGCCTGGGGAAGAAGCTCCTCCTGAGTCTCTCAGTTTTGGCCATCAGGCTTCCGGAAGCGCTACCAGATGGCAGCAGCGTGAAATGAGGGTTTGCAGGGTGATTAGAGTCCTTGATGATCTTAGTAGCTCTACCTTTGCAGCGTTTGGTGTAGACGTCCTGCAGAGACGGGAGAGCTGACCCTGAGATACGCCGGATAAGCGCCACGACTCTTTGCAGGGCTTTGCAGTCATGACTGGTGCTGTTCCCATACCACGCTGTGATGCACTGAGTTAGTACACTTTCTATCGCCCCTAAATAGAAAGTTTTCAGGATAGCTGGTGAAACCCTGAATTTCCTCAGCTGGCGCAGGTGGTACAGTCTTTGCCTGGCTTTTTCACCTGTGTCTGAATGTGAGCAGTCCAGGTCAGGTCCTCGGAGATGTTTACTCCCAGGTACTTGAAGCTGCTCACTCTCTCTACTGGTGACCCGCTGATCATGAGGGGGGAGTATGTCCGTTGCTGTCTCTTCCTGAAGTCCACAATCATTTCTTTGGTCTTGCCAACATTCAGAGAGAGACAGTTGTCCTGGCACCATGATGTTAGATGCTCCACCTCGTCCAAGTATGCCGTCTCATTGTTGTTGGAAATGAGGCCCAGGACAACAGTATCATCAGCAAATTTGATGATAGAGGTGGAGCTGTGTGTGGACAAACAGTCATGCGTGTAGAGAGAGTAGAGCAGGGGACTCAGGACACAGCCCTGTGGAGCTCCCACACTCAGGGTGATGGAGGTGGAGGTGAACTGGCCTACTCTCACCACCTGAGGCCTGCCAGTGAGGAAGTCCTCAATCCAGTGGCAGAGAGAAGGATTCAGGCCGAGATCCAGGAGTTTGGAGGTTAGCTTAATGGGAACTATGGTGTTAAAGGCTGAGCTATAGTCAATAAATAGCAGCCTTACGTAGTTCCCACTTTTGCCGTCGATGTGAGTGAGGGAGGAGTGGAGGACATGAGAGATGGCATCTTCAGTCGATCTATTGGGACGATAGGCAAACTGAAGAGGGTCCAAAGTGTCAGGAATGAAGGAGCAAATGGTGTTTTTAATGAGTCTCTCAAAGACCTTCATGACTATAGACGTGAGAGCCACTGGACGATAGTCATTTAGGCAAGAGGGTTTACTGTTCTTAGGGACAGGGATGATGGTGGATTTTTTGAAGGAGGTGGGGACCACAGATGTAGCGAGGGACTCATTAAAGATAGATGTAAACAACCCGGCGAGCTGATCAGCACAGGACCGCAGAACACGACCTGAAATACCATCCGGCCCGGCAGCTTTCCTGACATCCACACGCTTGAGTGCCCTCCGAACTTCATCCTCTGAGACAGAGATCACGTGGTTGTTGCTGCTCTGAGTGATTCCCTCTGACGCGCCACTTGGCGGAGTCGCGTTGCCACGATTACAATCAAAGCGAGCGTAGAAAGAGTTTAACTCGTTCACAAGCGACGGATCAGCGCTCCCCTCTGCAGAGAATTTAGATCCAAACGAGCAGATGGACCTCAGACCTTGCCACATGCGCCGCGAGTCGTTGAGTTGGAAATGAGACTCCACTCGGTCTTTGTAACGGAGCTTTGCGGCTTTAACTGCTCGTCGGAGAGCATAGCAGGACGATCTGTATTCAGTCATGTTCCCTGAATGGAGACCGGCGTTGTAAGCGGCAGTGCGTGTGATCACTGCAGCGCGGATTGACTTGTCCACCCACGGTTTCTGATTTGAGAAGGATGTTATTGTTATTGTTATTGTTTGCGTGGCTTGCTCTGTAAGCGTGTTGATGAAGCAAAGCGCCACATCTGTGAACTCGCTGACGTCAGCTGAACTCGCACGGAACATGTCCCAGTCGACGTCATCAAGAGCTGCCTGTAGCGCGGTGTCCTGAAACAGTCCAGTGTAGAGGTAACCAATGTCCAAAAGAGTTTTGCTGTCATAGCAGATCAGTGCAGATGATAAATCTGCATTTGTGTGTGTGTGAATACTACAAGAATATCCGCCGTTCTTCCCTCCTCCTACCCGATTATCTCTGTCATACTGAACTCTTCTGGAAGCTTCTCCAGAATCTCATCGAGCACGGCTTTAACCGGGAAACACAAACACGCCAGAGGAAACCAGAGGAAATATTTATATCTCTGTGGCAAAAGTCTTTCACTTTTTTGATACGTCATCCATTGATTAAAATTGAACTAGCCAAAATGATACAGACTGTTGGTCATTTTTAGCTCGGCTCAGAGTGTCTCATTTTCCTTGACTGATGATTCACTGAAGACGATTATTGGTGAATCATAACAGAGCAAACGATCGAATGATTCAATATTCAATGTGTTCATGATGATGTTATCACACTTTAGGGGCGGATGAGGAGAGCACAGAAACTCTGTTCGGATGGGTTTCAATATGCTAATGAATAACAATAATAATAATTAAACATATTCCTCATGACAAGCTAACAAAGTGGGATGTGCACAGACTTTAAGGAATGAATTGTTAAAGCACACGCATGTGAAGGTGTTTCCATTCCCATCAGCGTCTGAAGGAACGAGTGAATGATTTCATGTCAGCCTTTAATCCCAATCCTCTGAGTAGATCTCTTTGTCTTTGTCAGATACACGAGGAGTTAATGCAAAGCGGTCATTGCTTACAAATCCCAATCTCTTAACTGAAAAAGGTCAGCTGTCATAATGCATTCAAGCTCTCTTACACGGCTCTCATATCTAATCGTTTAAATGTCAGAGGCTCTGAACCAGCCGCTGTAAGCTCTCCAGACACGAGGACGATCACGTCACCCCTCTCTAAGTCTAATGAGGTTAATGTGACACTGATACACTGAACTAGGCAGAGGAACGGCTGGTAGGGGAGAGTGGGGTAAGATGAGCCAGTGGGTAAGTTGACCCACCCCTTTTATCTTGGCAACTGTACACTTTTATTGTCATGTGACCCTATATTTTGGAAACACGCATAATTTTTGCCAGAAACACATGGAAGGAGGGCGCACATTTACTTTAAAAACTGTTTTGGGCAAAGTAACATTTTAGCACAACAGAAGCAAACGTGTCCAGATGTAACATATTTATGATCCATATATGTGATATTTTTTAAAACCATGCAATTCACTAAATATTAGCCTGAATTGATTAGCTAGCTATGGGGCAAAGCGAGCCAAATGCTGTGGGGTAAATTGAGCCAGCGTTTTAACTTACCCCTCCATAAGGCACTGTAGTTGAGTTACATCTCTGAAGTATAAAGTGGTGTCATTTCAATTCAATGTTACACAACTGGTTTAGTTTATCATTTTCTTAAAAAGAAAAATTGATAGGAACGATGTAAAAGTACAGGCAATAATGACCAGAAGATGATTAATCGTATATATCTCTACACCTGTATCCCTAATGGCCGAACATGTTCAACACTGCAGAAACACTACCATGACAACAACCGCCTGACTGTAATGTTCATTAGTTTCAGTGACATTCATTCATTCATTCGAATGCAGTTTTGTCTGTTTTTGGGAAGGTTACAACTTCGGTGTTCAACATATTGTTTCAGAAATGCATTTGGTCAGTTTTATGTTGTGTAAGTTTGCTTTAAGAACAGAAATATGACTATTGTTAAAGGAAATTTGATTATTGAAGTTGTTTTTAAAAAAGTAAATTATCAGAACAATTTCACATGGGTTTGATTCCGATTCAATTAGATGGTCAATTAGATAATTTTAAGTAATATGTCATTGTGGTTATGGCTTTTGAATTAATTTTGAATTATTTAATAGTCCTGTGCCTCAACAAGTAAAGTCATGACATAACAATACTTGTGCAAATCATTAGCTAATGATTCATTAAAGCAGACAACTGGAAGTTGAAATGCATGGCTTTGACCCGTTGTGGTAATTAATACGTTAATTTACATTATTAGTTAATATAATATGTTATTAGGGAATGAATACATTATGACACATTTAACTAATAACAATTCATATATTATTTAATCTATTAATCATATATAATGTTCATTAGTTGCTGATGCAGTGATCATTAATAAATGGGTTAGTTCTTCATGAGTCACACATTAACTCATGGTTATCTGTGCTTTAGTTCAGCATGAATTAATGCATATTAGTGCACCCGTGTTGTAAAGTGTTACCGGAACACTTTTTTATAAGAAGCCATGTTTTTAGATCCCTTTGTCATAGATGTATTCTGACAGTGATAGCAAACATCCTGAAATTACTTTAGATCTTTTCATTGCACTTCTGCCTTATTTTGTCTCATCTTGTGGACCAGTAAAAAATGGCTCATCTTACCCCACGCTCCCCCAGACAACAATAATATCCCTGAGTAAGGTCAATTCAGGTAAACTGAGACACTTTTTGCCATTGAGATGTCCCAATTATCCCGAATTAAACGATTCTTTCTGCTGTGAGAACATCAATACTTTACATCATACTTTACATACTTTACAATACAATACATCATCAGGTAAAATATTGCAATACTTTGAAGAATCGATTTTTCCAATGGTACTAAATAACGTGGGAAGAGCTTCAGGTCCACCATCATCCCTGTCCCTAAGAACAGTAAACCCTCTTGCCTAAATGACTATCGTCCAGTGGCTCTCACGTCTATAGTCATGAAGGTCTTTGAGAGACTCATTAAAAACACCATTTGCGCCTTCATTCCTGACACTTTGGACCCTCTTCAGTTTGCCTATCGTCCCAATAGATCGACTGAAGATGCCATCTCTCATGTCCTCCACTCCTCCCTCACTCACATAGACAGCAAAAGTGGGAACTACGTAAGACTGCTATTTATTGACTATAGCTCAGCCTTTAACACCATAGTTCCCACCAAGCTAACCTCCAAACTCCTGGATCTCGGCCTGAATCCTTCTCTCTGCCACTGGATTGAGGACTTCCTCACTGGCAGGCCTCAGGTGGTGAGAATAGGCCAGTCCACCTCCACCTCCATCACCCTGAGTGTGGGAGCTCCACAGGGCTGTGTCCTGAGCCCCCTGCTCTACTCTCTCTACACGCATGACTGTTTGTCCACACACAGCTCCACCTCTATCATCAAATTTGCTGATGATACTGTTGTCCTGGGCCTCATTTCCAACAACAATGAGACGGCATACTTGGACGAGGTGGAGCATCTAACATCATGGTGCCAGGACAACTGTCTCTCTCTCTGAATGTTGGCAAGACCAAAGAAATGATTGTGGACTTCAGGAAGAGACAGCAACGGACATACTCCCCCCTCATGATCAGCGGGTCACCAGTAGAGAGAGTGAGCAGCTTCAAGTACCTGGGAGTAAACATCTCAGAGGACCTGACCTGGACTGCTCACATTCAGACACAGGTGAAAAAAGCCAGGCAAAGACTGTACCACCTGCGCCAGCTGAGGAAATTCAGGGTTTCACCAGCTATCCTGAAAACTTTCTATTTAGGGGCGATAGAAAGTGTTTTAACTCAGTGCATCACAGCGTGCAGTATGGGAACAGCACCAGCCATGACCGCAAATGTGCGCTTATCATCGTATCTCAGGGTCAGCTCTCCCGTCTCTGCAGGACGTCTACACCAAACGCTGCAAAGGTAGAGCTACCAAGATCATCAAGGACTCTAATCACCCTGCAAACCCTCATTTCACGCTGCTGCCATCTGGTAAGCGCTCCAAGCCTGATGGCCAAAACTGAGAGACTCAGGAGGAGCTTCTTCCCAGGCCATCAGACTCCTGAACTCAGTCACTTAACATCACGTGACTTCACCCAGGATAAACATCGATACACTGACATTGCACTGCACTTTCTGTTCTCGTTGTTACTGTGTAACAACCTGTTATAAACCTGTTTGCACATTATACTCTTTATACATTTGTTAACCACATATTTATAAGTCTACAGTTTACTCACTGCAAAGTCTACTTCAATTATTTTATTCCACTTTATCCTTATTTGTTACCTTTTTTTCTCTTGACTTGATTATTTATAATTCTACAGATATAGACATATATATATATATATATAGAGATAGTCTTTTTTTATATCCTATTTCTATTATAATTTCCTCCTTGTGTTTTTAACTGTGAATTTGCACTGTCCATGGAGCGGACCTGTTTACATTTCACTGCCGGTTGTATATTCTGTATATAACTGTGTATGTGACAAATAAAACTCTTGAATCTTGAATCTTGAATCTTGAGGTGAGAGTGTGTCCTGTATATATGTCCCAGAACCTCCTCATCGCCAGCCGTTCCCGGAGGAGTGGTGCCAATGCACTGAAACAGATCCAGAGGGAGCGTGATGAGCTGTGGGACTGAAACAATCCAGCTAACAAAAACCTTTGGCTAACATTCCCGTTACATTAGGAGAACGCTATTTCTGAACATCCAGTTTATTAAAGTTTTTGTCTTGGTTATGTGAACGTTAAGGGAACATTGTATCATTCTTCACACATGGGAACGTTACTTTAGAATGTTCTCTGAACGTTCCGAAACAAGCAGTAACATTTAAAAAACTTTCAACTAAAACATTTCAGGTAACAACACTCCATGAACGATGTATAAATGATGTTTCTGTGTTATTAAAGACCAGATAACTGGAAGAGTGTTATCTGAAGTTCTGAGGATGTTCCCTGTTCGCTGGGAAATCTCTTCTGCTGTGATCACCATTAGACAGAGCGATGGATGAAACGCGGTGTGCTTCAGTCGAGTGCTGCGATTCTTTAAAAGCACTGAGCCTCAGGATCACTGCAGGCATCTTCACTACTTACACACACGCATACAAGAAACACACCCTAATGATGAAATCTAGTCGAGTCAAGTCTCCTTCATTTATACAGCACTTTCACAATATAGACTAATTCAAAGCAGCTTTAACAAGAGAGATTAAGAATAAAGTTATTGTCCAGCTAAAGTAAGTTTTTGATTGGTTCATTTCCGTCATGACCCAGAGATCTGAATGTATCAGGCAGAAATTAGGCGTAATTTATTAGCTGGGCTGTAGACACATGTAGAAGATGGAGAGAGAACAAACAATCATACAGAAGTGTCATGCCCTCTCAAACTGTGCCGTGAAAAAGAGGCATGTGGACTGTGGATGCAACTTTGAAAAAAAAAAAAAACACTGGGAGGTAGAAATTATGCATTCACAGTCTAAATGGGATCAGTCCAGTTGAGTCACCCTTTCCACAGATAATCATTTACGGTACTCACCTCATGTAGCTACAAACTCGTGAGGCTCTTTGGAACAGAACAGGTGTTACTGTCAAAGACTGAAATCTGGAGCATGTCATGTTTTCTACAGAATATCTAGTTCACCAGGTTCAGGGATTTCACCGCTACATTATATTGCCAAAAGTACTGGAACAATGCAATGCAAAGCGTGGGATGCAGTGGAGTAAAGCACGCCGCCACTGGACTCTAGAGCAGTGGAGACGTGTTCTCTGAGTGACCAATCATGCTTCTCTGTCTGACAATCCCATGGACGAGACTGGGTTGGGAGGTTGCCAGGGAAACGGGACTTGCCTGACTTCACGTCAGGATAAACATCGATACACTGACATTGCACTGCACTTTCTGTTCTCGTTGTTACTGTGTAACAACCTGTTATAAACCTGTTTGCACATTATACTCTTTATACATTTGTTAACCACATATTTATAAGTCTACAGTTTACTCACTGCAAAGTCTACTTCAATTATTTTATTCCACTTTATCCTTATTTGTTACCTTTTTTTTTTTCTCTTGACTTGATTATTTATAATTCTACAGATATAGACATATATATATATATATATATAGATACTTTTTTTTATATCCTATTTCTATTATAATTTCTTCCTTGTGTTTTTAACTGTGAATTTGCACTGTCCATGGAGCGGACCTGTTTACATTTCACTGCCGGTTGTATATTCTGTATATAACTGTGTATGTGACAAATAAAACTCTTGAATCTTGAATCTTGAATCATGCTCCCAACTTTGTGGCAACAGTTTGGGGACGGCCCCTTCCTGTCCCAACATGACTGCGCTCCAGTGCACAAAGCGTCGGTCCATAAAGACATGGATGAGTGAGTTTGGTGTGGAGGAACTTGACTGGCCTGCACAGAGTCCTGACCTCATCCCGATAGAACACCTTTGGGATGAATTAGAGCGGAGACTGCGAGCCAGGCCTTCTCGTCCAACATCAGTGCCTGACCTCACAAATGCGCTTCTAGAAGAATGGTCAAAAATTCCCATAAACACACTCCTAAACCTTGTGGAAAGCCTTCCCAGAAGAGCTGAAGCTGTTAGAGCTGCAAAGGGTGGGCCGACTCCATATTAAACCCTACGGATTAAGAATGGGATGGCATTAAAGCTCATGTGCATGTGAAGGCAGACGTCACAACACTTTTGGCAATGTAGTGTACATGTTTTGAGAACGTCTGAGAAAAATATTAAGCATAATATAAAGACAAAATGTTGTTTCCAATACTAAATAATTGGCGTTTTTTTTTTTATTGGCACTGTACTAAAGTAAAAAAAAATCATGACAATTTTAAGCCATCAAAATATATTTTGTAAACACATTTTTTCTGTTATCTTATGTTTTCCACAGACCCCAGTCTGACCCCTGACCTACCCAGACAGTAACATAGTGTTGGCCCAGATCCGGCCCACATCTGATACGCGTTGGATCCTGTTCCAGATGTGGCCCTGATCTGGGCTGACACTATGTTGCTGTCTGGGTAGTGAACCAGGACTGGCTTTACATCCAGCTGACGCGTTTCGCTGTAATCATCACAGACATGACACGCCTTACATCCCACAGATCTGCATATGCAGGCGCAAGTTCTCTCCGTGACTGATGATAACCGCTGTAGTCCGTGTTTCCAGTACACGAGGTACAGCTCTCCGGACTTGATGAACTCCTCCAGAAGAGGATCATGATAGGGCACATGAAGAGACAAAGCGCTGAAAGACTGACCTACACCCGCCTGAACCACCAAACCGCAGCACTTACAACGCATGGTTAACTCTTAGCTTCAGTGTTGATCCCAAGAGTGCATTTGAGCTATATGAGACTAATTCATCTTCTACAGCTGTCAGCGTTGCACTGCACTGAGAGTTGTGTGTGTGTTAAGCGTCACGTGTTGCAGTCCCTGCGGATTTGTCTTTATGGCCGAGGCTGTTCCTCACAGCTCTGAGTCATGTGATCCAGGTGAGAGGAGGTTAACGCGAGCGCCTTGATCTGAGCCATACCGGAAACACATCAGATGTGTGGGAAAGAACGGCAGGTCTTACATATTCAACCACGACCGTGCTTGAAGTGTAATTGCTGAGCTCAGCGTTGCTTTGTGTAGCTTACAAATCAACGACAGAGCTTCTGTCACATCATAATGCGGTTTTCGAATTGTAAGAACATACTTAATGAGCACAGAACAATGGATTGATATTCCTCAAACATTCTGCTCAGGGTTTTTCCAAATTATTTTCTTCCTTCTGTGAAACACAAAACTAGATGCAGAATGTTTGAGTTTTTTTTTTTTTTACTTCTAAGCTCCTAAAAAGACCATAAAACCAGTCAATATGACTGCACACTATATTCCACGTCTTCTGGACCCAGACAGAAGCGTAAGTCATTGCTCACAGACAATTCTCTGCTGTGGAATATAGTGCACAAGTCATATTGATCTCTTTCATTATGATTAACTGTCCATTTCGGATCTTGGCAGTATGAATTAAGAGTAAATGAGGAAGAATAAATGATGCCAATTTTTGGGTGAACCATTCTTTTAAACCAATAGATGTTCAATATTCAAGACGTTGTAACAACTTGCCCCAAATAGAAGACAAAATTAAACAACAAATAAGGGAGGAACCACATCCAAAAATAATTGCCAACCACCAGTTCAACATATAAAACAAAAAATAGGAAATAATAATAATAATCAAAACCAATAATTCCCCCAAAAATCCTCAAAACCCAAGTCCAAAAAGTCCTTCAATATTGACTCCATTAAACGTAATCACAAAAACACCAAATAGTTATAAAAAAAAACAGGAATAATGTGGATGCAACGAATATAAGGAACATAAAATCCAGCAATGATCAATGAGATGTGAGTCTGTGCGCAAAAAATTCAGTCCAATCGCAGCCACAATCTTGTCGTAGAAAAACTAATTCAGACAAAAATATCAGTCAAAATTGAAAAAAAAAAAAAAAAAAACAACAACAAGGAATATATATGGCCTACAATGAGCTGACTAATGACCACAAGAAGGCTTAACTTTTGAGCATTATCTCAAGCCCCTCTTTTTGAAAACAAACTCAAAGTCATCTTCCAGGTAAGCTACCACATGGCCTCCTTCTCTACCTCCTTAGCTCTTGATTATAGTGCTAACATAGGCAAGATATATGCTATATATGCTAACCTCCTACCTAAGGCTACCGCCCCCTGGTGACCCGGAAGAAAATTGAAAACTGAAACTATAATGAAAATACATTTGGAATTGTTACAATGTGTTTAAATAACATTTGAATTACAGCTAAGCTGTTTCTCAATACCAAGTACGCAAACTTGTGCGTTCTTGGTAGTTCAAACTTACCATGTTCGACTCAGGAGAATGAACTCCCGATGGCGGGAGGACACAAGTCCGGTACTCTGCTAATGGAACAGCAGCGTTCTTGATAGTGTCACTCAGCTCGCTCTCACTCCGGTTATCTCTATATGTAGCTATATTTCAGGCTACAATAAAACAAAATATAAACACCAGTCTCTGCCTCTTTTTTTCATGAAAAAAAATCTTAAACATATTAATAGCCACATAAATGTGGTTCAGGCAACACATACCTTGATTATCTTCAATGCATGTATATTTATAACAAAACAAAATATAAAACACAACCCTGCCTCTTTTCGTTTACAAAAATAAAAATAAACATAGTATTATGTGGTTCAGAGAATAAGTGTGCATATGATTATCACTGACTGTAATACAATTAAATATGACATAAAACAGAACCCAGTCTCTTTTTGTCAAATGTCAGTTTATGTGTGATCAATATTAGCCATTATAAAGTATAAAAAGCTATACAATAAATAAAGCAAACAATTCAGTCAAACATACAGTCAGCGCTAGTAGGCTACAACTCTGTAAAGTTAAATATCCTAAAAATATTAAGTTATAAAAACATCACTCTGCCCTCAGCCAAAACGATTTACCAGGGAACTAATTATAGATTCATGAGACCAAAAATCGGCCTTTAGATCTACACAAGACGAATCATATCAGAGACATCAGAGCCCGCGGCAGACGTCAGAAGGACTAGCCTAGGAAAGGTTGCTCTCGGCGGGTTAACGAGTGCTGAGCGCCGTTGATCGACTGGAGCTCATCAGAGCCCGCGGCAGACGTCAGAAGGACTAGCCGAGGAAAGGCTGCTCTCGGCGGGTTAACGAGCGCTGAGCGCCGCTGATCGACTGGAGCTCATCGGAGCCCGCGGCAGACGTCAGAAGGACTAGCCGAGGAAAGGTTGCTCTCGGCGGGTTAACGAGCGCTGAGCACCCGGTGATCGCCTGTAGCTCATCGGAGCCCGCGGCAGACGTCAGAAGGACTAGCCGAGGAAAGGCTGCCCTCGGCGGGTTAACGAGCGCTGAGCACCCGGTGATCGCCTGTAGCTCATCGGAGCCCGCGGCAGACGTCAGAAGGACTAGCCGAGGAAAGGCTGCTCTCGGCGGGTTAACGAGCGCTGAGCACCCGGTGATCGCCTGTAGCTCATCGGAGCCCGCGGCAGACGTCAGAAGGACTAGCCGAGGAAAGGTTGCTCTCGGCGGGTTAACGAGCGCTGAGCACCCGGTGATCGCCTGTAGCTCATCGGAGCCCGCGGCAGACGCGTCAGAAGGACTAGCCGAGGAAAGGTTGCTCTCGGCGGGTTAACGAGCGCTGAGCACCCGGTGATCGCCTGTAGCTCATCGGAGCCCGCGGCAGACGTCAGAAGGACTAGCCGAGGAAAGGTTGCTCTCGGCAGGTTAACGAGCGCTGAGCACCCGGTGATCGCCTGTAGCTCATCGGAGCCCGCGGCAGACGTCAGAAGGACTAGCCGAGAAAGGCTGCCTCGGCGGGTTAACGAGCGCTGAGCACCCGGTGATCGCCTGTAGCTCATCGGAGCCCGCGCAGACGCCAGAAGGACTAGCCGAGAAAGGCTGCTCTCGGCGGGTTAACGAGCGCTGAGCGCCGCTGATCGGCTGGAGCTCATCGGAGCCCGCGGCAGACGTCAGAAGGACTAGCCGAGGAAAGGCTGCTCTCGGCGGGTTAACGAGCGCTGAGCGCCGCTGATCGGCTGGAGCTCATCGGAGCCCGCGGCAGACGTCAGAAGGACTAGCCGAGGAAAGGCTGCTCTCGGCGGGTTAACGAGCGCTGAGCGCCGCTGATCGGCTGGAGCTCATCGAGCCCGGCAGACTCAGAAGGACTAGCCGAGAAAGGCTGCTCGGTGGGTTAACGAGCGCTGAGCGCCGCTGATCGGCTGGAGCTCATCAGAGCCCGCGGCAGACGTCAGAAGGACTAGCCGAGGAAAGGCTGCTCTCGGCGGGTTAACGAGCACTGAGCGCCGCTGATCGACTGGAGCTCATCAGAGCCCGCGGCAGATGTCAGAAGGACTAGCCGAGGAAAAGCTGCTCTCGGCGGGTTAACGAGCGCTGAGCGCTGCTGATCGACTGGAGCTCATCAGAGCCCGCGGCAGACGTCAGAAGGACTAGCCGAGGAAAGGCTGCTCTCGGCGGGTTAACGAGCGCTGAGCACCCGGTGATCGCCCGATAAAATTGTCAAATAGGTGCTCTCTTTATAAATAAACCACAGATTTAATCTTTAAACAAGTACATTCTCACCTGAAAAAGTCTTAAAGCTACATTTTGTGAAAAAATAACAGTAGTATTTTTAAATTACGCAGGGTTTCTCGTCCGCTATTGACGCTTGCTGGTTGGTGCGAGATGCATTCTGGGATACCAGTCTTTCTCAAGTCTGCTCAAGTCACCTTCTGATGCATCCTCTATTAACGGGGAGGATCAAGGACACATCCGGGGATTTGAGCTGTACTTGGTTAGATGTGAACTTTGAATTGGAACGGTACTTGGCCAGCGACTGATGATGTTTCACAAGTCCATGAGAACACAAGTCCATGAGAACAGACAAGAATGCATACTGAGAAACGGCCCTAGTCTTCTTTCTCACATCTGTTTGCATGATGAATTGTGATTGGTGTTTCCATATATTTAACCATTTATAGCTGTAGCCAATCACAGCACTCGAGTGAAACTGACAGAAACGTGACAATGGCTTTGTAACGTAATGAATGATCAGGGAAGAAGGAGGCGGGAACCGGCGAACATTTAACAACTTTAATCAAAAATAAACAAACAAAATACAATGCCGGCGGCAGCCCCTCACGGCCGACTGCCGCCTAAAAACAAAACAAAAACATAACATAATGCCGGCGGCAGCCCCTCACGGCCGACTGCCGCCTACATACACAAAACAAAACGCAACATAAAGTCCAGGCCTGGTCCTCTCTCATCTTACACGTCGCTCCTCCTTTTATGCTCCCGTTGCTCCTCCATGAGACGAGACCGGTGTGGCGCACAGCTGACGCTCATTAACATTCGCCACCGGCCCGCTCTCACGGTCCCTCACCTCGCCACAGGCTTTAATATATCATTCGTTTACACTGAACTGAAGCGAAGTCATCGGACACTTTCCCACTGTCCTCCTGATATTTCTTACAGGAAATGCAAATCTAGTCCGAGTCCATGTCTCTTTTGCATTGGGTTTCTGCCATAAAAGTGAGCACTGGTTCTTAATTGGTCTGTGTAATGAAGGGCATAAATGTTAAATTGGGAGCAGGTTGTTGTGTAGATGTGTGCGAGTAATTAAACACGGCCAGACCCACAATCAGTCTCTTTTAACAGAACATATGTCAGCAGGCGTTTCACTCTCTCTTAGTTCAATTGGCACACGCACACGCACACGCACACGCACACGCACACACACACCTTGCTGTTGGCCTCCAGATAGTTGTACAGCACGTTGTCGGAGATGGTCTGGTCTCCTGTGTTGAACAGGTAGCTCCTTTTCCAGTCCTGAGGGCCGAACTTCCTCCGCTCCGCCACCACCGCGGGGAACTAGCACAAGGCGAACAGAATACTTTTATACTTGTTCTCTTGGGCACACATCTCCAGAGTATCCTGTCAATTAGGACACATTGGTGGACACATTCTGCCAACAAGATCTGACTTGAGAACAAAGAGAAAGTGTTGAAAGTAAAAACCTTTCATTGTTAGAGTTCCCAGTGGACATCAGCCATTAGGACAGACAAAAGAATGACTCCATTCCGATTCTTTCTAATTGTCACTGCTTGTCAGAGATTTCATGGCCGGGTTCATCATTTCAAAACACATTTGATTGAGGGGGTCCAAAGTCGAACAGCACCTCCACTTCATGGGATTCGTTTGTTTGTACAAGCAATCCAATAACGTCATTAAACAAACATCCTCCGCTTATGGGAGCCCTTATACAGCAGGTCGATCTGGTGCTGATGATATAGCCTGGTCACCTTCAGTGTTTCGGTAGCAGGACACTTGGCATACTTATTTTATTGCTTTTTTTCTGTCACATATAAATTAATAATAAATTAGGTATCATTCAAAAGCTTAAACACTGTGAAAAGCGTTTTGAAATTGGACACTGCTTTTACCATGAAAATGGTTCTTTAAAACCTTTTAACAGTTCAATATAAAATCAAGCACTAGGCATGCAGATGCTTCTACACACATTTGTGAAAGAATGGGTCGCTCTCAGGAGCTCAGTGAACTCAAGTGTGGTACCGTGATAGGTTGCCACCTGTGTAATAAATCCATTCCTGAAATTTCCTCACTACTAAATATTCCACGCTCAACTGTTAGTGGGATTAGTGGGAGGGGGGATTATGGGGTGGGGTTGTTTTTCAGGGGTTGGGTTTGGCCCCTTAGTTCCAATGAAAGGAACTCTTAATGCTTCAGCATACCAAGACATTTTGGACAATTTCATGCTCCCAACTTTGTGGGAACAGTTTGGGGACGGCCCCTTCCTGTCCCAACATGACTGCGCTCCAGTGCACAAAGCGTCAGTCCATAAAGACATGGATGAGCGAGTTTGGTGTGGAGGAACTTGACTGGCCTGCACAGAGTCCTGACCTCATCCTGATAGAACACCTTTGGGATGAATTAGAGCGGAGACTGCGAGCCAGGCCTTCTCGTCCAACATCAGTGCCTGACCTCACAAATGCACTTCTAGAAGAATGGTCAAAAATTCCCATAAACACACTCCTAAACCTTGTGGAAAGCCTTCCCAGAAGAGCTGAAGCTGTTAGAGCTGCAAAGGGTGGGCCGACTCCATATTAAACCCTACGGATTAAGAATGGGATGGCATTAAAGCTCATGTGCATGTAAAGGCAGGCGTCACAACACTTTTGGCAATATAGTGTATTTTGAAAAATGTAGTTTAAAACATGGCATTTCTTAGAATTGTACTCTTTATATTCATATTAGCTTGAATTGTTTTTTTAAATAGAAACTTAAAAAAAGTGTTTTTAACAAATATTATGGTTTGTTAATTCATAAATATCATGACAAGTACTCTTGTATCAGGCTGATGTGTTTGACTTAATGCCATTCAAAAAATGTCCGACATAGATAGTTACTGTATGTGTAAATTGCATTTTTAATGCATTTCTGAATAATACAGGAAAAATAAGTGTAATGTGATGTTTTCTGTGAGGTCCTGTATATCTTGGATTTGGCTGATACAATATACAGCATCTGCTTGTTGTGAGAGAATCTCTTGTGTCCGTGGCAGGACTGTCCAGCTCACTTCAGTCCGATTCTGGTGCAGATGATTGTGACTTCCAGCAGGTTTTCTCTGCAGAACCAGTCACATTCTAGTCATGTACACACCTTGAAAGTAAATCAATGGCAGAGAAAAAGACCTAAACTGCTCTCAAACTCTAGTAAGCAGCAGTAATCCAGAAAATGACAGCTACTTTCATATTGACCTTTTCAGCTGTCCTAGCAAAGAGCAAAGTCAATTGCTTCCTGTTGGTGTCGTCAGATTCAAATGATTTTTAACTCTTGGTGATCGGTTTGATTGTGACGAGCAGTGACACATCGCTATGGAGATCATAAACTGTGTTGGCATTGGTGCGAGTGCTGAATGTTAATGCTGGATCAGAGCTTCGACACCTCCTGTATTATTAAAGCTGCAGAACAAGTTACAGTATATGGCTCCCATCTCTTATGACATATTCATAAGCAGAGGATATTTGTTTATTGATGTTATTGGATACCTAAATCACTTACTGTAAAGCAAATGTACTTAACTAAGAATTTTCTATTTTATTCAAAACATGTACACTACATTGCCAAAAGTTTTGGGACGCCTGCTTTTACACACACATGAACTTTAATGCCATCCCATTCCTAATCCGTAGGGTTTAATATGGAGTCGGCCCACCCTTTGCAGCTCTAACAGCTTCAGCTCTTCTGGGAAGGCTTTCCACAAGGTTTAGGAGTGTGTTTATGGGAATTTTTGACCATTCTTCTAGAAGCGCATTTGTGAGGTCAGGCACTGATGTTGGACGAGAAGGCCTGGCTCGCAGTCTCCGCTCTAATTCATCCCAAAGGTATTCTATCGGGATGAGGTCAGGACTCTGTGCAGGCCAGTCAAGTTCCTCCACACCAAACTCGCTCATCCATGTCTTTATGGACCGACGCTTTGTGCACTGGAGCGCAGTCATGTTGGGACAGGAAGGGGCCCTCCCCAAACTGTTCCCACAAAGTTGGGAACATGAAATTGTCCAAAATGTCTTGGTCTGCTGAAGCATTAAGAGTTCCTTTCACTGAAACTAAGGGTCCAAGCCCAACCCCTGAAAAACAGACAGACAGAGAAGCGTGATTGGTCACTCCAGAGATCATGTCTCCACTGCTCTAGAGTCCAGTGGCGGCGTGCTTTACTGCATCCCATGCATTGCATTTGTTGACGTAAGGCTTGGATGAGCTGCTCGGCCATGGAAACCCATTCCATGAAGCTCTCTCCGCACTGTTCTTGAGCTCATCTGAAGGCCACAGAAGTTTGGAGGTCTGGAGCTATTGACTCTGCAGAAAGTTGGTGACTTCTGCGCACTGTGACCCTCAGCATGTGCTGACCCCGCTCTGTGATTTTACGTGGCCTATCACTTCATGGCTGAGTTGCTGTTGTTCCCAATCGCTTCCACTTTGTTATAATCCCACTAACAGTTGAGCGTGGAATATTTAGTAGTGAGGAAATTTCAGGAATGGACTTATTGCACAGGTGGCAACCTATCACGGTACCACGCTTGAGTTCACTGAGCTCCTGAGAGCGAGCCATTCTTTCACAAATGTGTGTAGAAGCGTCTGCATGCCTAGTGCTTGATTTATACACCTGTGGCCATGAAGGGATTGAACACCTGAACTCAGTGATTCCGAATACGTCACAATACTTTTGGCAATATCGTGTACTAAAGAGTTTTAATCCCATTTTATATACAATATATAATATGCCAGGATAACTTAGTTTGAAAATAGCATAAAGGTGTGGAGAATTATAAAAGTTTAAATGTGAGTTTTTTTGCCAATTATTGCACAATATAATTGTATTGGTATACATCTATGTGTCGGTCCTTGTCCAGTGCTTCTACAATTTGTCTACACTGGTATCACCTTTTATACGGTCTAAAGCTCAAAACTGCAATGTTTTGCATTTTGTAAAAAATTTAATGAATATAAGGTAACAAAAAGTTCAGATTTCAAAGCACGCACTATGAAAATAACAGTGAGTGATAATGCAGGAGCACAAACAGCGTCTCCTTAATGCGTTATTTGCAGAATATAACATTGTGCTGAATGAACTGTCACAGTGTTCAAATCACTATAACAGCGCTATTGATTCTGAGGAAGATTTAAATGAAAGAAAATAAACTCTAAATGATGTCAATATTGCAATTGGTTTGTAATGACTTGAAAGTACCAAAGGATGAGCTAAGGGTCAAGCCTCTCTCTCTCTCTCTCTCGCTCTTTCTTTCTTTCTCAGCTCAGCACTGCTGAGAATTATAGGTCAGTCAGGTCCACTTAAGTCAAAAACACCATAGACAAACTTTTTATTGGCATATTTTGCAAAATTGGCATTTGGCGATATGGCTCTGTTCTAAATTCCCCATCCTTTCATGAGCTCCATGAAAAGCCAAGACAGGGAACAGTAGCAGCTTCTGGGGACAACCTCACATTTTTAAACTGGGAGGGCAGCGTAAATCCCCCATTGAGAACAGAGCATGCCTCAATGACAACAGAATGACACTGATTAAGTTAAACACAAGTTTAAGGAGGAGCTGGGGAGGAGGTGGGTTACAAAGCAGCGCGCAGCCAGGCTGCGCTTAAGTAATAGGTAATAAGTGCATAGGAATCAGATTTTCATGTGAAGACTGAAACATGCACCTTGATTTGATGTTAAAACACTGTTAAATCATTGACTAAAGGAGGACACCAAACACTATGGCTTTCTGACATCCATTTTAATTGCACTTATTTGTAATGTTCATACTATCATTTGTACTGAAAAAGCTGTTGCACAATTGATGCATTCGGTCCTCACTGTACATCAAATTGAATTATTATTTCATTATTTCAAAGGATTTATTCAGACACACAATCTGCACATTGTAACTGGGCTTCACGGGAATCCACTTTCCTGCTGAATCTGCTGGTCAGGCTGGATAATGCGGGCGGCAGTGGTTTTTAAAGGCTGAATGCAGCATATTCCTTCCAGAAAAGCCATTAAAGTTAAACACTATCCTGGCAGCCACTTTTCAAGTAATAGTCGTCCCTGAGCGAATTCACCTTGCTCTCCTCGTCTCTGCTCATTGTGTCTCTAAAAGAAGAGGGGAACTCTGGTCAGCTGAGCCTGAGGATTTTCTGCTTGAGTATTAGCGATTGATTGCCTCTCTACAGTGAGTGGATTTCTGCATTTCTGCTGGACGGGACCCCGTGTGCTGCAATATAATTAACCTTCACTGGAGGGGAGCTTTCCATTGACCCGCCGTCGCCCCGGCGAAGCCTGAATTCATAAGTGGGCTGGAACGGACTCGCTGAGGCAGGAGATGAGACGGCCTGATGAAGATTGTGGGAGATGGGAATCTTTGGGTCCATCGATTGACATTCTCATGCAAAGGCAATTAAACGAACGCTCATCTCTGTGTTTCTGACCAGCACAGCGTGCGGAGGAATTCAGGTAAAGACATTCACGTTCTGCCGCTTCATCCGGTCAATAAAAGGTCATTGTGATTCTGTGCAGGCGCGTCTTTAAAGAGTGAAATGCATTCCTGCGCTGAGATTGTGTTCAATGATGCAGCATTTTCTTGTGAGAATCGTCCACATCGGAACATCTGAATTCAGACTACTAGCCTCCGTGTTTTCTTGACATATTGATCACTGTTTTACGCATCTATATGGCCAGTTTGTACATGTGAGCGTCTGCTGGAGGACGTCCAAACTAATATGTGTAATGAGCAGCTGTGGCTGGAGAGTGACATGTGGATGAAATGGACGGGGTCTAATGGACTCATTAGTGGAGTGTGGGGGCCGGACGGCAGAACACAACAGGTCATTAATCAGCCGCGAGCGAGAGCAGTGAGGCGGACACCACCCGGACATTTACTGTGGTAAAGGACAGACATTCTTCATCGGAGACACTTCACTCATGCCACACCGGCACTCAGTGTTTACAGGGAAACTACACACACAACCTGCGGTTTAAATGGATGGAGTCGTCTTATATTTGGGGTCTAAACTTTTACATGTCAATAATACACCCACAACAATAGGCAGCACCTACGATAACGACAACAGGTCAAACAGCTCATTAAGAAACACGGTGTGTCAGAGTGTAATGTTAGAAGGTGGCGAGCCCAAAAAGACAGTCTTAAAAATGCTAACAGTCAAAGAAAAGATTACCGCGATCCGTAGCCAAAAAATTAAAAACGCCTCTGCCCACAACCAGAGCTGTCATCCAGCTGAAGGCACTGGATATCACCAAATAGCTGAACTTACCCACCAGCAAGGCTTATGATTTCTTCTTTTGGCTATGTTATGACGCACTTGTCTGTCAATATCCTCAAAGCGGCTGCTTTGATGCGGCGTAATGGATTAGCGCTTACACTCCGCCTTCAGGAAGAAACTGTCAGGCCTAAGAAAAACACATCAGATCACACTGATCAGATAGATAATGCGGATCAAACACCTGTGTTTTGACATGCCAGCATCTGTCACTGTGCATAAGGTCAAACCTAACCTACTAAATGAGAACTTCATGTTCACCATAAGTCCATGTTAACTAATGTAGTCAACTAAAGTTAACAAATGAACCTTTATTGTAAAGTGTTTCCAATAATGCAAATCGGGTAAAAGAGCAAATGTGGCCACAACATCAGTGCAATGAGACCATTTGATCTTTACAGATCTGTGTCTGGTCACGATGAGTGATTTCACACACAATAATGGTGTGAGTGTGTGTGTGTGTGTGTGTGTGTGTGTGTGTGTGAATAAGGGAGTTTAGTGTTTGACCTGTAGAATCACCCAGTGTCCCTCTCACGCTGCCGTATCCAGAGCCTGTTCTGCCACCACTTCCTGTCCATGGCCCAACAAATCGGTGTGGAAATTCTTGTATGTGTATCCCAGTGATCTTCCT
>CM031954.1:20650591-20805591 GCA_018749465.1 Paracanthobrama guichenoti
TGGGACAGATTTGATTTATGAAAAAAATTTTAATCACGCAGCGAGATGCTCGTTTGATTCAGTCTGACAAATACATCACTAAATGAACTGAATTTTTGTAGCGATTTTTCATTTTGTAAAGGAAGCATGTTATCACATATTTTAGTAAATATATTATTCGAAAGCTTAAACACTCAAAATTCATCCTGTGAAAAAGCGTTTTGAAATCAGATACTGCGTTACCATGGAAACAGTGCTTTAAAACCATTTAGCGACTCAATTTTTTGTGTCTTCAAATTTGGACAAATTGGTTGTACATACGGCTTTCTAGGAATTTTAGAAGCAATCACATTGTAAATTAAAAAAAAAAACATTTGCTTTGCAGTAAACTTAAAGTTCTGTGTCTTTAAAGTGTCTAGATCTGTATTAACTGGAGTTCAGATCTGTGATTAAAGAGGGCTGACAGTAACATTAAACTGTGTGTGTAAGGCTTGCCCTGGCATGGCCATGGGTCAAACATGAACGCAGACTTTGGCTGAAAATGCACCTGCACATTTAAACTAAATCTGGTACTACCACTTTATTAAGTGAAAATAAAAATTAAATGAAAAGTGTAGATTACGGCATTAAATTAGCTCATGTTGCATCATACATTTTAAACGTTTTACAGCGTTGCGCACTATATCCAATCACACACGACTCTGTTGAGCTTATGAATGCAATGGCCAATCAGAGGCGTTGAGATTAGTAATCGCTGAAGTGCACGAGTTGAACTCTGAACTCTCATCATAAACTGATAAACATAAACAGATTTGGTGATTTTGCTCTGGAGAGGGTCGAAACAAAAATCTATTTATGTTTCTATTTACAACGTATTTTTACAGCGTTGAGCAATGTAGCCAATCACAAACATATCTGATGATTTCTTGACTGCACTGGAGTTTAAAGGTGCTGTGAGTACGTTTTTCACGTTACTAAAGCATAAAAATGCCATAATATGTTTGCAGATATTTAGGAAACATGCTAAATTCACCTACTTGTTTCTCTGAAAGACAATGCTACAGCCAGTCATTCTACTTTGAAATGTGCGTTCATGTCGGAATGTCTGTTTTTGTTTTGGTCTGTGCGATAACGCACGCTGCCAGTTTACCCAATAGTATATCGTCACAACAGTTGGTCAGTTGGCGGATGCTGCCATGGAAGCCAACAAACAAACTGGGTCAGAGATTGCAGATTCTACCTGACCTAGAAAGCCTCAGCATCCATCAAAAAATCTCTATGAACGAGAGCATATTAAAACGCGGATAAATCAACTCACCAGCTTACAGTGTGGCTTTCATTTTCAGTGTGGTTGCGTCCTCAAGCTGGCAACCCGCGTGAGCGTCGAGTCTGAGGAGGAGCGGGCCGGGAAACAACTCTCCAATATTTTGAATTTGGACTGTAGTACCCATTTTGACCACTAGCTGTCAATCCTACATACTGCACCTTTAAGTTAGAATCCCGTCACCACTCAAAACGCCAGAGTTTTTGTCCAGTGCTGATCTCTGCACACTCAAATCCTCTCGCTATAATTTAACTTGTAACAAAAAAAGTGTAGACAAGTAGGCTCAATATTTATTGTACAGTCAGCTTAATCGATCAGCAGAACTCTGTGAGATGGCAATAAGATGAGCGACAGCTTAGTGATTACAAAGGGAGCACTTTTATGCTCTTTCTAGGTAATAATCTGTTCAGAATTTGAAGAAAACGTATGTTTTGCTGAATTATAGGCTATTTATTATTCGCACTGGCTGCCATGCCAAATCACTCATATGCTTGCCTGTTGAAATGATAGTGGTTTGTGAACATAACCACTTTAATAACAAGAGCGTTTATGCTGGGAGGTGTGGGCTGTTGATAGGCGACACATAAGGAGGAATCGCTCTAGGGAAGGTCCAGGTGCGGTCTGACCTGATGGCGTAGGTCATTCTGTCGGGATGTCTTATTCTTCCACTCCTGAGGGAACTTCTCTTTCTCCAGACACTCGGACTCTACGAGCCTTTGATGTCCCGGTCGAGGCTATGAAACGCCTCCATGGCAGAGAGAGACTGAAACGCATATCACCACGAAATAATGTCACCAATCTTTCATTAAATAAATCATTAGCAAGATAAAGTACTGCTCACAGGTCTCACATAAAGCCAGCTGAAGCATAACGGGTTCAAAAGGCAGGTGATGCGTAATACTGTGCGTCCACAGACTTTATTCACGTACACTCGATCATGGTGTAGCAAATGAATTATTTCATGTTGTCTCAGAATTAATAAAGTCATAAAATCTGCATGCAAAATAATTATAAAATAATTAGGAAAAATCTTGACTAGAGTTACACTGCAGGACATGATTCATGTCAGCGAAGCTTTTCATCAATAATACAACTGCGTTTCATTTAGTATGCATTATTTGGCAGGCATGCTGAGTGGACAGTGTGCAATCTTATCAAAACGAAGAGAAGATATGATGATAGAAGAGTTAGATTCAACATTGTCAAGGCACTCATCAAATCTAACTACAAAGTAAAGCGTCTCTATGCCACAAACTGCTGAGTAAACATGAGCGTGTTTCTTCATAAACCATACTTCCAGAAGTGCTTAGGCAGCAGAAAAGCAGATTTGCCATGGTGAAGTTATATTTATCTTCTCTTGGAAGAACAACGCTGTGACATACGCCGGTCGCTTTCATTCGGAGGTGATGACTCATAATCCCAGAAAGCCTGGCTTATGGGAAACACTATATCTTAATGGCAGATTTCAGCACATTACGGACTCTCAAATGAGATCAGATTTACATTTGCACTGCTGACAGTGGCTGTGTCCTGGAGATGTTTTCCCAGACAGAATGGAACAGAGAGGATCCGGCAGAAGTACGGCACTCAACAGCCAACTAACCCATGAGTTACTGTTCAGATGGTCATTTTGAATAGTATCTATTTACCTAATTGTATCTATAATGAAAGGATTGTGAGATATATATATATATATATATATATATATATATATATATATATATATATATATATATAATAGGGACAGTTCACCCCAAACAACAACCACAATAATAATAATAAATCTATCTGCAAGCAGCAGTTATCGGGGCCGAGCACAACAGAAGCAAACAAGGAAGCGGCAGCGGACCAACTGCACAAACGAGTAAAGACATTTGGAGACGATCTTAAGCAAAAGGGTTGAAAACCCACACATATATTGAGTTGTATAGATCAAATTTCATGTTTTGTTTAATTATAGCACCACCAAGTGGTGCAGTCCCACCGCTTTTTGTGTGCGCTCATACATAAGCGTGTCAATTTTGGTGAAAATATCTCATTTCAATTAGAAGTTATAGACATTTATATTTATGAGCATATAAAAAATGACCGACACCCGACTTTGATTGCATTTTTTTTTGCCACTTACTATCAAAACTTTGACACTTGGCCTTACCTATTTAATCAACATGCTATGATTCTGATATTCCTCCGGTGGTTTTATCTCGGTTGGACTAACGGTTTCAAAGATATTCCAGTCCTGTCCTGCAGACTTTAGCTAACCCCAATTAAACACACCTGAACCAGCTAATCAGTGTCTAACTTACCTTGTAAAACACTGATTAGCTAGTTCAGGTGTGTTTATCTGGGGTTGGAGCTAAACTCTGCAGTACGGCGGCCCTCAGGACCAGGTTTGGAGACCCTTGCTTCAGGGCATCGTGCCGATGACCCATGCTGAGTTGAAATTCATGAAATACAGCATTTTACTACAAATTCAAAATGGCTGATGCCCAAAATGGCCAATATGGGAAAATTGGAATCTCGCCCCGAATCTAACAACTAACCACTTTTAAGATTTTATAAGCAAAAGTTATAAGCAAAAATAGCCATTTTCGTCTCTCCAGCCCAGTAGGTGGTGCTGGGCCTAAACGCAGCATGTAGCCTCAGTTTGGTTCAGTTTGGTAAGTTTGGTCAGAATACAATAAAGTGTTGCAGAGATAAAGCCTTGTGTCTCTTTTCACAAGCGCTATGTAAAAAAACTCATTATCCAAAAACTCTTTAATGAATCGACTTGAATTCCATAACTTTTTGTTTGCATTGTTGGAAGATGATCTGGTTAAATTTTCATGCATATCAGATAAATCGTTTAGGATGAGTTTTAGAGAAAACTCATAAATCGTCTAGAGAAGTCTTAATTTTGAGGGGACCAATCACAAACTGGCTTATCCAGAGACTCCAAAATTGGTGTATTTAATGTTGGGCCAGTCCTCTGTCTGTGTGCCAAATTTCAAGCGGTTCTGTGGGCTGTCACAGACTCAAGAGCGGAAGAAGAAGAAGAAACGGAAGCAGAATAATACGCCAACGATTTCAAAAGATGCCTACACACCTTCTGTGCCCTAATGATTTATACATTATTATTATTATTACAAAAGCCAATATTTACTGTATATAGTAGAAGTATAAGACATTAATAGTTTACTCAAAAATGTGCTCCTCATGTAAGGCCGTTCACACCAAGGGAGATGACTATAATGATAACGGTACACTGACAGCCAATCAGAATCCATCCTGCTTTAAAGCGCTCGAGCGTTTATAAACCGATGATATTGTGCACTGGTGTGAACGCTGATAGAGTTATGGTTATCGTTTTGGTTCTTGGTGTGAACGGGCCTCGACTCTCACTGTGTTTTAATTTTCTTTCTTATGTGAATCACAAAAGATCTTATGGCGAATATCTGAGCTTATGTTGTAGTGAATGCAGATGGTGATATAAACGGCAAAGACGCAACATAAAAGTATCATGTCATCGTCTTGATTTTGAAATCTTTCCTGACATTAAAGCTCATCTGGGTTTTGGATTGACTTGACAATCAAATATTAAGATATGATGAGAGTTATGTTGAGAGATGCCACATTTTGTTCTTTTCAGAGACATAAATAATAGAAAGAGAGAATGAAGCGAATCCAGGATCAACACAGACAAACGACTCACTTTATTCCTGCCGCAGAAGTGATTGGACAGGAAGTACTGTACATGGGATGCATTTCCTCGAGGTCGTTCGTGATGAAGTACAGGAGCAAGGCTCGTGTTCTCGCGTCATTGATCTCAGCCGCCGTCACCTGTAGCGAATGAGCTTGTAATAGTGTGTTATAATATGAGTGGTACTGGTGAAAATTGGAGCATGCTGCCACTCGTCTTTGCGTCATTACGTCACGTCTGTACACATAAAGGAGGAGTCCGGCTGTGAATGAATGACAGCCACACACACTCCTCAAAACATTAGATTCATCCGTGCTGAGGAGCTGCCGGCACAACCCACGTAAAGATGATAATTCAACAAATAATTGCAATTGCAGGTTTCAAACAGAGATGGCGACAAACATACAGTATTAATAAATGCAATACAGCAGTATTAATAAATGCAGTAGAAGTATAGTTCATTAACTAATTTTAACAAATAAACCGTTATGTAAAGTGCGTGTTTCAACAGAACAATTTTCTATTATTATTTTTTTAATTGACAGTGTTGCGCTACTATCAGACTGTAAACCGTGGCACTTTCAATTGCAGCCATTATTTTCTAGTTTGTGTTTTTTGGTGTCGGGCGCCGCTAAAATGATCTCAGCCGTTGTTCTTTTGGTGATCTCCAAATTCTCCTCCAGTTCGATGTCTCCGAGGAAGTTTCCGGACACTGAGGACAGGCATGAGAGCAGGTTGTCCTCCAGACTTTTCAAGGTGATTTTGAAGCCGTTCTGCTCCTTTGTAAGGCTTGACTACAAAGTAAAAGACATAGAAAGACACGTGTGATAAAAACAAGAGCCACGGGGCAAAGCCAGGCACATTAGAGGGCATCTGAGAGGCTGGGAGATCAATATATGCAGTCGACTTTGCGTGGATTAACAGACTTCCTCTCGCCAAAGACATCAAAAACCGCAACCGCCGGAGTGTGATGGGACTGTCAATGCAGACGGATCCATTCCCCACATTTGATGGAGAAACTAATGCACACGAGTGACGATCTGCAAATCACTCAGATGCGCTCGAAGAGCTGTCATCTCAGAAAATCTCATATTGGACTGTCAAGACACAATACATCCCTGAAGAGGTCAATCTGCACAAAAACAAACCTGTAATAGCATCCTCTGCCCGTGATCACTGGAGCCTTTTATGAGACTTTCACAACAAACAACACTGAGATTTATAGATTATCAAGAGCTCGGGTCAAAGATCCAGACCTCATCAGAGAGGAGGAAAACAGGTACGTTAAACTATCCCATCCTAATGAGTCAGTCATTAACGATTACATTTCCACTGGCATCTTGTGCGTCCAATTACCCTGGAGCTGAAAAACAAACAGTGAACCAATGAGCTGCAGCCTGATTGGAAGAATCACAGTTTATCTCAGCGAGCCGCAGAACGTGAGGTTGGTTAAGATGATTTGAGGAAAGCCAACTGTGGCGATTGATGCTCCTCTCCACGGATCACAGTGGCATTTACTTCCATCTAGTCAATGCTTCTGTTTATCTCAATGTGAATGCTGTACAATCACCGCAATGATGACGGTATTGCGTACTACAAACACAAGCAAGGGAATGTGAACAAACCCTCTAAAACATTCTCAATAAAAATGTAAAGTGGTTTGAGTTGCATAAGATCTAATTACAAACTCAGGGGACATCAAAGCGAGTGTAACGAACAGCATCTTGTACAAATACTCCATGTTAAGGGACTGTCACGCTTTTCTTACAACTTTCAGTCTTAATTAAGACGACAAGAGTTCGGCAGAATTTTCCCAATCCTTGGGATCTCAGCTTGGAAACACTAATTATCTCAAAATAACCGCATTCACTACCTGTCAGTTACTAAACACACTTCTTTGGTTTGATGTAATTTGTCTCCTGTCAATTACTAAACACACAGCTTTGATTCAGATGTACATTTTTGGGAAATGAAAAATTAAGTTCAGAGAAAAATTTGAGGAAAGGAAAGTGGCTTCCCCTAGGGAAAGAGAGAGACTCCATGGGGAAGTTCAAATGCTTATTTGACCATTCTAGCTAATTACTTACAGTGATGTTATGCTAATATACTAATGCTAATATAATACATTTGCAAATGTGCTACTGATAGTCAAAACTCTCATTGGTCATTAGCAAAATTGCTCAGGGAAAGCGTGTGCAAATTATATACATGAAGGTGCAAATAGTGCACCACTAATTAACCTTCTGTCAATAAAGGTGAGAACACACAGCCGCTCTCTGGGAAACAGCAAGAGGATCTTCCTCAATCATCAAATATTCTGATATGCATGCAGAGCTGGAACGACTGAACGCATGATAACTAATTATCCTTGAGTTCAGCCAATCTAGACCTCAGAAACTGATGAATCCGATTAAGCTCACAAACACCCAGCATCTACTTAAGCGCCCCTGCAATTAAGTGTGGAGAGAAGGATCTGATACGAAGTCTAGCAGCACATCTGAAGCACCTTGAGCTCCTCCAGGTCGGGTCTCTCCATGCTGACCACAGCCGCCAACAGCTGGTCCTCCAGGCCGTCCCGCGTCACGGTGAAGTTGACCAGCGTACACTGAGCCTGAAGCTCGGGCTGGTAGTGAGGGTTTGCAAGCTTGGTGTGAAGGATCAGACGGAAACTGGGGTTGTACTCGCACTCCTTGTTGCCAATCTTTATGTAGCTGTTGCGGATTAAAAATGAGAATTAGTCCATTATTTACTGCAGGTGCCATAAGGATGTTCCACATCTGTAGGACTTTCTTTCATGACCTTTTCTTTTCTTTCATGCAACAGTCGATCTAAGGCAAAACACTACAGGCAAAACCAGTGTTTTTTCACACACTTTTTAGTTTTTCTATATTCTGAACGTTTGTTCTTATATCATTTGCCTGTTTTAAATTTAATTCCTAAAAACATGTCAAAAAAAATCAAACAAGAATTATGAACCTTTGGACAGATTCCGATTTATGACTGGAAATATATGCAAATTAGTGCAATTTAATTAGATAATGTCTCATTTGCATATTTAAACATAACATCTCAGAAAACATGTAATATAAAGCAATAGAATGGGAAGTATGCCAATATCTATTTGTTAAATCTGTACCCAATAACATCCAAAATCTTGCAAGAGAGGTGCAGTAAGTGATTTCTGAGAAATCAGACCAGCAGCAAAACACACTTGTAGCCAATCAGCAGTAGGGGGCGTGTCCACTCATGATGGGGGAGGAGAGAGAGAGTAAGAGGAAGATTTGAAGACTGTAGAAAGAGAGAGAGCTGAAAGCCATTACAAAAGAGAAAAGCTCAGAGGAATATCACTGGAAGAAGAAGGGCTACGAGCTTTAGGACCAGTACTGGACAGTGGGAAGGCTTGAAAATGGACGTTTCTGCTCCATACGTGAGTAACATTGGTTTTGCTGTTTCACAGAACTGAGATATGCTGTTGTTGTAATGTTAGCTCAAGTAACAGGACAGTTTTGAGTGTCACAGTCTGTCTGGAGCTGCTAACCAACTCTTGCTTGTATATACTCTTGTGTACTGTACGTTAATTTTTTGTTCTCCTTTGCAGTTGGTTTGTCATCATCGCTTAATTTTTTGCAAAGCATTATTTTGCTTTGTTTCAACTATGATAAAGAGACATCCACTCTTGCGTTGCGTGTTTGTGCATTCCGGGGCGGAGCAATTAAGGGAGGGGCGTGTTTGAGTTGATTTCAAATATCAACAGTGTTTCTCAGAAATCACTTCCTGCACCTTTAATAAAAGATGTTTGCAGAGGCTAGTCACATTTTGTCACATAAATACTCTCACCATCCTTTCTTTATAGTTTCACGGCCGAGCAGCGGACGGAGCACTGGATCGACTGCCTCTTCTAAATTCTCAATGAGGACGACTTCACCTACAGATAATGCCCTCTCAATGGAGTCCAGGTATCTATATTGGAAAGTAAAGTAATAAGCATTAATAATGAACCAAGCAGATAGAGTATATGATCTATCACAGATGTAAGGCATGTTTTGAGCATATAGTGTCTACCCTCTCTGCCCGATCCTGATGATACGCAGGTCATCTCCATATCTGTTTTTGATCCATTTGATTCCCTGCAGCTGCGGATCCACCATAAGTGGCCATCGCTCGCAGCTGGTGAGGATGGTGGCATTCTCAGTGGACATTCTGTCTGCCGGCAGCCCTTCGTTCTGCCAGGTTGCGACGTCAGCGTCATCTGTCAGCATGGTCAGTGGGTCCAGACCTGAAGTGACCGGGATCGGCACCTGCAGCCAACAAGCCATGACACTGACAGATACTGCGCCTGTCTTTATGAACCCTTTTTACATTATGAATGATAACCTATTAAAGTCACCATGATATCAAAACGGACAGTTATTCGGATTCAAGATTTCCAGGAACAAGATATCCCCTCCCTCTTGCATAGGCATCTCTTCTCTCCTCTGATCATGAAGGTTGGGCAACCTGTCACTCACAGGAGATCCACCAATAGCAAATCACAACCATCCAATCAATTCCTCATGGACAAAATCAAGCCCTGCCATACATTTGTTCTTCTTCTAGAAGTGTTTCACTCAGATATACGGCACAATAGGAGACAAAAAGAGTACAAATTCCCTTTCATGTTGACTTTAACAATTATGCTTGAAGATTTCAGATGAAAGCCACATTGGCCTTAACCATACATGCAAATTTTACTGTTGAAATGAAAAGCCCTCAATCTTTAGCAGTGACTGATTGAGCTGTGGAACAGACCTTGAGCTGGCTGAGGTAGGGCCTCCAGGCGTTGTCCATCAGCTCCATGCGGTAGCGTTTGGTGAAATATCCCAGATAAGAGATGAAGGCTGTGATCAGGAGCACGTCTCCACACAGAGTCTCCTCCTGATGCTTGAAGTTCTTCACCGCCTCAGCCCAACGCACACGTTCTCAACGCCAGACCGCTGACCTGAGACACAGACAGAAGAATATAAGATCATTTAAAATACTCTCAAAAAGCATTCAAAGTAAAAATATTAAAAAGTAAATTGCATGTTCACCAGGAAATTCAGAATTACAGTACTTCTGACATACAACTGGAGTCTGCGTGTTTCTTCTAGAATGATGCCGCTTTTAGTAACACGGACAGGTTTATGATCATCATTTGGAAATGACACACTTCACCTTTAAACCCTCACACACTGCAGGGTCACTGCTGCACAGGTCACAATCATTCATCATAATGTGCACTTCAGGCAAAAACCAGCACTGCTGCTTGTGTTTGTTTGTGCGATTTCCTGCTGACTAGTATAGCTGCACGAACGGACAGCAGAAATGACTTATTCTGGGGGTTTGCTGCATTTCAGTTATTATTCTGATTTTTCTGTTTCGCTTGCTCATCGATTTTTTCTTAATTAAGACAGGAAACAGCAGCTAGGGCTTTAATTCGACTCACCAGACGGTTGGCCAGAGTGATGGTGTGAGCCGTGGTCTCGGCCTGCTGTTGGCACCTCACTTTGTCTGCTGTGGCTTTCTCAAATTTTGCCAACAGCTTTGCCAAGTTCTCATTAAGTAGCTGTCAGAGAAGAAGACAGGCAGAGAATGTTATAAGAATGTTTAAATCACATTTTAATCACGTTACTTGTAAACCCAAACTCAAAAACTAAATGCGAATGCAAGAGGCGATGACAAGTGTTTGTTAAAAATTTGACATTTTAGGTGTGTATATATACATAAATCAGAGGATTTTTAATAAAGCAGTTTAGGAGAGAACACCTTGTAGTTTTACCACATTTACCCAATCAAACTGATCTGCATTCAAACTTTTGAAAGCCATTTAGAATATTGCTAAAGTGAATACATATTACAGAAATAGAGTATACAGAATATAAATAAAGTGAAGTAATTAAAAAAAAAAAAGGGGAAAGGATAAAATAAAAAGACAATACAAGAAAAGTAATAAATAGATTTTTATCTACATCAAGATTGTATGTAAAAATGTACACAAATGTAAATGGATAAGATCAGAACAGATGCGCAACTCACGTTGATTTTTGCCTTGATGACGGAGAGCTTGTCCTGTGCGGCGGCAAGCTCTGAGTTGGCTTTGCTCAGGGCTTGTCTCTTGGGCTCGACCTCGCAGTAGACCTCATAAAACTTTACGATGTTGATGACCCAGGAGCAGAGGCCTGCCGCGGCATTCAATTTGGCTGCTATGAGCTCAGGCTTAAAGTCTGGATCCTGGAGGTACGGCTGGATGGCTTTGAGACAGTTCTCATGAATGTTTTCCTTTTTGAAATTTATCAAGGAATCAAGGAAGGCATCGACCTTAGCCATCATGACTTTTGCCGCCTTCCAGCTGCGGTCTTTGGGCACGCGACCGCCAGGAGCTGCAAGGACCATGACAGCGGCTGTGACGTTAGTTACAGCAGCTACAGGAGAACCGAAAGACTTTAGCTCGGTCAGATTGTTCTACAAACAAGAAGAAAATAAATATACAGTAAGCAAACATTCTAAAAAGCTACGGTTTGCTTTGTACATACATACATATATATATATATATATATATATATATATATATACACACACACACACACACACACATATAGTATAATTTAAATAAATGATCACAAATTCATCTTTAACACTTATTACATTCAAATCTCAGACCTTGTTGAGAGTGTTCAGAGCCTCTTGTGCCGCTATGAGTGCAGGTTCGGCTTTAGCCAGGTCCTCCTCACAGTCTCGCTGTTTGCGCATCACTTCCTCAGCGATGATGGCCACCTTCCGCTCCTCTTCATCAGCCACCGTCTTCTCACGCTCCACCTTCTCCTTCTCCGCTCCGACAACCTGGATCAGTTTGTCTGCGCTCTCGTTCTTCAGCTTCAGCTCCACTTCCTGTGCCGCAAGCTTGGCCTTCAGGTCATCCACCTGAGTGACAATGGTGAGAGTGTTGGTATGAAGAGCATAAATCAATGAAGAGCAATATGTGTGTGATACATAGACACACACACACACACACACACATATATATATTACATACACACATAGTTACATACACACACAAGATAATACATAATTATAAACCTAGTTATAATAAAAATGAATAAATGCTGTAAATGTATAGAACCTTAATGTAAATGTATAGGATAATGGTTTGGTAATGAATGTTTTTTTGTTTTTATATGTCATAATGGATAATGCTTTTGGCACTTATTCTGTGCGACAGAGTCAAAGTGATGAATAGGAGGTAAAGATGATGGAGGACTAATTGCCCTTAAAGCGCAGTCAGAAAGCGCACTTAAAGCTCTCTGCGTTTTTCCCTCTCTCTCCCCAAACTACATGAAACGGCTGTAATGATCCTCTTCAGTCAGAGAGACGATTCTCATCTTCACAGGCCTTTACAAGTTTACATCAAAGAACACAAGTCTACTATTGTGTTTTTTAAGATGACTTAGGATATTTTAACGAGACAATTTGGGATAAAAAGGCAAAAGAACTCTTAGATGGTACACAATTGAGTCCAATGCTTTGACCATGACCGAAAAAGCCGCACTAAGGTTCCTCTCCACAGCAATCGGGTCCCACCTCAATAAAGCTCCTTTCTCCAGCGCAACCAATAAACGTTCTGCCTCATTAGCACCTACTGTTAATTTTGATTTCTCAATCAAAACAGTTAGCACAAGTGTTGCCAAAAACACACTTATTGGTAATGAGGGTGTTGTGGGTGGCTTACTGTCAAGTCAAAAGTGGTTGTCCAGTCGTCAGTTGCAAAAACTGCTTAGTCTAGACTTATAAGTTAGTCATCTAATTTATTCCTGGTCAAAAGTCCACATGAGGAGCCGCTCTCATCTACAGTACTGTAATGTGCCGGATGTTCATACTGTACGCAGAGTTATGGGATCAAGTCCGTAACAGTAATAGTGATATTCTAAAACTACAGAAATGATACGGTAGGCCATAAAGCCACATGACTGAAATCAATGACATTTTAATCATACATCAATAGACAATGTTGCTGTTTTAGAGATATTGAGCGACCTGCTCTCCTCCCAGAAAGAGCACATGAAATTATGGCATGGAAATTAATCTTATAGCTGTGCTGCACGCAGGCCAATGAAGCAGCACATCCAATGCTTTTAATGGTCCTGGAATGTAATTATTTTTAACCACTTTACCTACAGGCTACCATTATAGGACAGTTCACACCACACAGACAAACACGTTTTGTCAGATCAGTGTGTTACCCTGCTGGCGTCTGTTGGCATTGGTCGGGGTTTGTTTTCACCTGATTGAATATGTTCAATCAGCATTTGTTGGTGTCTGTTAGGGCAGTGTGAGCATGACAGTTCTTTTTCATAAAATTTTCGCAAACTTGTTTGTTGGCGTTTGTCTGTGGCCTTATTATGTAAAAAACACACTTCTTAATTGTTTTAAGAACAGACCTGAAGAGTGATTTGACCGAAAACAGCCTGCAACATTAACATGCTCATCAAAGTCATTAGATAGTTATCTTGTCATTTATTATACAAGGTTTATACGTCACGTGATGCTGAAGTGAAGAGGACCTGATTGAGATCACCTGAGCTGTGGTACTGTTGAGCTTCTCCAGGCCGTTTTCCAGCCGCTCCATCTTCGACGTGAGATCTTTCCTCTTGAGCGCCAGCAGGTTCCCGTACAGCTTGATCTGCTCCAGGAAGGACTTGGGCGTGGTGTAGTTATAGCGCCGCTCATTGGCCAGGTAGTCCTTCGAGGTCTTGTTCACGCTCACGTGCACGTAAGCCATGAACTTACTCACAGAGTCCTTCACCTCAGGCTGGACATGTGGAAAAATTAACAATGCATACATGAAATATAACTGCCAGCATAAATGTCATACTAATGGGCCTTCACAGCAGTTTCATTTCCCTGCTGAAATATAATGCAGAAGGTGACTGCACAGTGTTCGCCCAATCTTCAGGCATTTGCACTTGAATCTGTTGAGCTTTGCTCTTTCTGACCAGCTGAGACCTATAAATGGGATCTCAGTGCTTTGGATTGAGGGAACCGTGATAAAACCTGTCGATGAAGATGTTTCCCTAGATGTGTGTGTCTCACCTGGATGTTCTCCACATCCTGTAGGAAGCGCAGACTGACTGACTCCAGCGCATCCTGTGGCCACTCGTGGAACCAGTCGATGGCGGTGCAGTTCACCACAGCGGGAAACTTTCTGCTGCGCACCCTGAGCTTACTGCCCACCGGAGAGAAACAGAGCGCCACCTGCAGGACGACATCAGTGTGAATCAAACGCAAAAACCCTAAAGTTCAGAGGTCAGATGAGAAGCGCTGCACTGTGGATTTAAGATTCAAGCACGAGTGTTTACACACCGGTGACATCTGTCCAACTCCGGATGACAACAGTGGCACTGCTAGACCCGTTTTTACTGAGGCACAACCCCATACTAGCCAATTATTTGAATTATTTCAAACTTGAATGCTGATTGTAACACCATCTGAAGCAAAAATATCCTGTGCATCCTCTTCAAACACATGCCTCGGCCACACCCTCTCGCTGTGCTCCGCCTCCTTCACGTTTACCCGTGGAATCCTCGACTTGCAGTCAGTCAGACCATTGTTTACTTCTAAAAGAATGCTTGCTTATCTCTTTTAAAGGTGCAGTGTGTAAATTTTAGAGGCATCTAGCGGTGAGGTTGTGAATTGTTGATGAAGTGGTGCCGCTCTCCCCCTTTGCGCCTACTGGAGCTCACAGAGAGAAGACTCACGGTGGCCAACACAGGACAAAGATGTCATCGTCTGAGACAGCAGAGAGTGACTAGCGCTCTGTAGAGAAGTTTGTCCGTTTAGGGCTACTGTAGAAACATGACAGCGGAAAAATGTCGATTTCACTGTAAGGGGACCTGCGCTGTATGAAGATAGAAACGGCTCATTCTAAGGTAATAAAAACATAACGGTGCATTATGTAAGGTCTTTATACAACACTGAAAACATAGTTATGTATACTAATATTGCATTTCTGTCAAGAGATCCTCATAAATACTACATACTGCACCTTTAATTTTTTTCACTGATTTGAGTTATCAGTCAAAGCTTTTTGAAGTAACTGGCTCATTTACTGGGTTATTAATTTATGATCAAGCGTCAAAGAAAATGTAAATTTGCATTGATGAAGTTAATGTTGTTAGTAATTGTTGATTGTGATGACCATGGTAATTTATAGAGTTCTTTTACCCATGGAATGCTTTTATCTCGGAGAAAACAATCTAGAAACAACCCTGGATGACACTCACATAGTTTTTAAAGAAATGACATTACTGTTAATGTACATAATGACTCATCCCTATGCTTAGTGTGTGATGTTGCTGTTTGAGCATGAAAAAGCTCTGCAAAGTCCGGGAACAAACACGTCATAATATTCCTCATTTGACCATGCTTATTAAAGAGCCCAAAAAAGGGGCGGGGCACTCAACAGAACTAGTTAGTAGTGTGTTGCAGAATCAGCGGTTGGACAGGTCCCGGGGACGTCAGGCATTTCCTAACACACTGGTTACAATGAAGAACTGGAAACTCCTTTACAGAGGCTGTGGGAGTACAAAGGCAGCACTGTGAGGCTTCATGAATCATTTCTGCTCACGCACTTTGAGTTGCCTACGGACGCGGTCAATGAAGAACTTCCAGCAGTTTTCCCTGGTGTCCATCAGACCCTGGCCACGCACTTCATTCCTTAACGAAGAGATAATGTTCTCCACCTCGTCGTCAGGGAACAGGTCAGGGATTTCACCTGTGATGAAGACAAAGGATAATGTTGAGGCACGCCTTACAGTGGAGTAACACAGCACTCTGACAGATGGAAACATTAGAAATTGGCCATAGGCAACAGGAAAATAACTGAGCTTTGAACTTTTTGCTGTGACTGCAGGGATAAGAACTATAAATAAAACAATTATACTAATATCTTTCCCCACAGCATTGATCCAGCATGGCTGATTCCTTTCCCTAAACCAGTGGGGTCTTGGTGTGGATGAAGATTTAAAGTGTTTTACATTTTAAATCTCTATTCATGTTTGTACATATGGATGTGTATAATACATTGTGAGTTTACATGAACATGATTAGCTACATGCGCGGGACTGGGGATAAAATAATTGCATATTAATGATCATCATTTTAGATACTGTTGTTAGGCCTGGGGATGATCAATAAGTAAATAACAGTGTTAATATTTCATATTATGTAATAAATTTGTCTTAGTGAGGGAGTACAGAGTAAATGTTCATTGAACTTATTTAAATGTTTATTTATAGAATGGTTTATTTTTCTAAATAAAATTGTCAATAAAGTGATTATTCTTCCATAAAGTCCTGGTGTTGTGATGTACCCTCTGTCCTCCATAAATCTGGTTAAACCTTTTTAAAGAAAACCAGATGTTTTTCATAACAATATCATCTGGCAGAGAAAGCCAAGCAGTTTGACAAGGCACAGACACGATGCAAAACCAGATGCTAAAAGGTCATTCACCAACACCAGGAACTTCTCATCTGCGACCTGGGCGTCTGTCATCAGGAGCACTGTGCCAATATTCTTCACGCCAGCTTTAATGTACAGCGCACCCAAATCGCTCTAAGAATACACAAAACAACAGTCACATGCCACCGATATCCTCTTCCTGGAAAAGTCCCAGCAGAACAGTAAGAAATTAAACATATTACAGACATGAAAGCTGATGAGCTATACAAACAATAATGTGCAATATCATACTGTGTTCAAGAGCTACTACTTGTACTTGATAATTAATCCATTATTTTACAGACTTCTGTCTGAAGTTGCACCTAGAACGATTACACTCCAGCGAGGGCATCACAGTGAATATTTGATCAATAGCAGGCAGCCATGGCAGCGGAGAAAGCTCTCAAGTGAGTGTGATTTAGAGCAATTGTTTTGGGTCAGGCTAATAAACCTTTAGATCGGGGATGCTGTATCCTTTCTTCAGTGTGATCTGAAAGACCTCCAGGGAGCTGATGAACGCCGCCAGCCTCGTCAGGCTCTGCTTCCCGCTGCCGCCCACTCCCACCAGCAGAGCGTTTCCCGTGGAGACTCCAGGATCCAATTGATACGGCAGCTGAGAAGTGGGAACACCAGCAGAGAAGCAATCACACTGCTGAGTAATGGATAACTAACTCAACCTCTCTGAGTAGTTAGCTGTTGACCAGTACAGGTTCTTCAATGGCCAGTATTCATTATACAGAATAATATGTGACGGTACAATTGAATGAACACTTATTTTACTCTGCTCACTCAAAATATCTGAAAGCAGATTTGCTTGTTATTAGTTGATAATGCTGTCAGGAGAGTTTGGAAAGGGGAAAGGTCAAAGGGCAAAGGTCAATGATTTGCTCTGTGTACTAGGGATGTGTAAAATACATATATTTTTAAAATGAGTTGGTGGGTTAAATAGATTTAAGGGAGTTACACTTATTTATATAAAAAAAAAAATGTCAGGATTTCAAAATTATTACAGCTTTGTTTTGCTTTCTAAAGACTGAAATCATGAGATTAATCATGATTAACTAATAATATTTACATCCCTGGTAACAATTAATGTGCATTTAAAGGGTTCGTTCACCCAAAAATGAAAATTCTGTCATTAATTCCTCACCCTCATGTTGTTCCAAACACGTAAGACCGTTATTCATCTTTGGAACACAAATGAAGATATTTTTGATGAAATCCGAGATCTTTCTGACCCCACAAAGACAGCAACACAACGACCACTTCCAAGGTCCAGAAAGGTAGGAAAGACATCGTTAAAGGAGTCCATGTGACGCCAGTGGTTCAACCTTAATGTTATGAAGAGAATACATTTTGTGTGCAAAAATAAACAAAAATAACGACTTTATCCAATAATTTCTTCTCTTCTATGACACTCTCCTACACGATTCACATAAGCACATGCATGTGGTGCTCAGCCAATGAAGTTTGAAAGAGCTGCCGTTATAACCGTAGAACTCTGAAAGAAGGGCGCTGCACTGCTTGAGAATAGTTCTCGAGATTTCATCACAAATATATATTAAAAGTTGATATATATAAAGTCTAATGGGTTTGGATCGACATGAGGGTGAATTAATGACAGAATTTTTGGGTGAACTAACCCCTTAAAAATGTTGGACTACAGTAAACGTGACACAGTGTCTATAAAGCGCTCACAAGACATGGTTTCAGTGCAGAAAGATCCATCGAAATGCATTAGGCTGTGGAATTTATAGATATAACATTTCAGAGAGGGCTTTCCTGTGTACCTGTCTAGTCGATAAGTCAACTAACTCTTTCTGGTGTAAGCTGCACAATCTATAGCAGTCTAAAGAGGTGAAACCTAAAGTCGTGTCAAGGTGAGCATCCATCAGCAGTGGCACTTTCTGGCACTCTTACATATGAGACATGGCATCCTCGGAGAGAACAAGGTTCAGAGCCGCATTGACTTCATTGTAACTGTCAAGCGCTTCCAGCAGGGTTTTGTTCAGGCTCCCCCAGGATTGCACCGGCATGTATTTGGGTTCGCCAATGCCCGTGGCGAAGTGGCAGTACATATTCATTGCCTTGATCTCCTCCAGGGTCTCCTCCATATCCTGATGGGAATAAAAACACTCTCTCACTGCAAAAAACGTAATCTGTCTGAACTCCATAAAATATTAAAAGGTGCTGCTTCCTTGGGAAGGAGCTCAAGTAAAACAAATGATTGACACCCTGAGAATTCAATCAGTTCATTTCCCTCTCCAAAACCAACATAAACGGTTTATAAAAGTATTTTTTTCCCCAATTTGCTGGACTGACAGGATTTTGCTGTGATTAGCATTGGTTCTCGCTCTCTCCAGTGAAACTCTCTCACCTCGTAGAACTTTTTCACTGTGTCTGACTGTAGCTTATCAAAGAGGGCGAAATCTTTGTCCTCCACCATCTTGTCGCGGTAAACTCGGTTGGACTCGTGAAGGTAGATCTTAACCAGGTCTTGAGGAGTCCGCACACACTCGCTGGTGCAGAAAAGGATGCCCTGTAATGAATCCGGCGAAACAACAGAAGGTTTGGTGTTTCTTCGAGCATTTCAAATGTCAAAATACTGCACAAGATTTTCTTTTGCATCTCAGTGGCAAAGCAATAAAACAAAGGCATAAAAAAAATACTGAATTGTTGAAGGCTGTAAACATAAAGAGAGGAGAATGATTTCATTCATGTCCAATTATTTGATTTTTGACCATTGGTGCTTTTGGGAAAGAAATCTGATACTGTATATACCACAACTATAAACTCTACAATGATCTGAAAGTGACTAAGAAGGATTTCAGCCACCAAAATAGGAATCATCTTAAATTGTTTTAAATGTCATCATGATAAAACATTGATGTCCTTTGTGTAAATGTCCTACAGAGTCTGCTACACATGTTTCTTGCACAAACCACCCCAGGTCTTTAATGCCTACAGTTGGCAGAAGTGATCAAGAGGGTATTGTCAATATCCAAAATAAGGAGATTGATCAAAAAAATGTACATAGGAGCCTCGGGTGAGACCAAGTGTCATCATCAAGCTAAACAAAACCATCATCTTGTGTGATTCAGAACCTGCTGGTGCTGCTGCCTCAGATTCATATTGATTAGGCATCAGACGTCCACATGCAGCAACAAACACCTGATTTACTACAAGCATCTGTCCAGCATTCATTCTGACACTTCAGAGCTTCCTCTGCACTTCATCATTGGGGAAATATCTCCATTCCGTCGGGAGCTGTCTGAACCATACTGTGATCCCTGTTCTGTTAAAACAGTATAATCATTTCATTTCTGAGTCAAACTAATAATCCATAAAACTGCACTAAAGACATATATATAGAAACCTATGAATCCTAATCTACTATCCAGCAACCCTGCTATTATCAAGTCAAGTCAGCTTTATTTCTATAGTGCTTTATACACATACAATACAGATGGTTTCAAAGCTGCTTCACAGGAAAATCATGATGCAAACACACTGCAATTCTGCTGTACAGCAGCTCTAATAAGACAAAGGCAAACAGCCATTCAGTTGAAATCAGTTCAGTGTTGATTCAGTTCTGTTCAATAACACCATGGAATGAGTTCTTTCCACATGGAAAATTAGGCAAGTTTCATGTTCTGTGGTGGAAATGACCGACATGTTAAAACATAAAGTAAAAATGTATAATAAATGTATTATTAGAAATAAATCATTTATTTAGCAATAAAATTACACTTTATTTAACTATTAAATATATTAATGACTATTTACAATTATTTAATGGACATAATTGGTTTTATTTATGTGTTATTATAAATCACTCTTTGTTTCAATTATCTGTTTTTAGGATTGAAAGTCTATCTCTATTAAAAATGAGAAAAAATAAATGATGAAAGCATGTAAAAAACGTTTAATAAATGAATCAATAATAATTATATTAATATTTAAGAAAAAAAAAATATTTTAAAGAAAAAAATGTAACTCAAATGCCATATAGGAAAACACATTAAACAATATCAAACTAAATACGCTCCATAGAGTTTAATCCAGCACAATAACAAGAACTGGGATAGAAGAGGATGTGTTGAACGGTTTATGCGTGAGCATCTGCTAATGACTTTCACTAGGTTGAGAATGGACTTAAAATCTGACCACATGCATATCTGCTGGTCATTGAAATGGCTTTTACTTAATGGATAAAATAGATTTGTATGCATCTGTCAGGATGTGCACAACAAAAGACTGTAGATTAATGCATTATTCATTTCCACCAGCAAAGAGAAACAAATCAGAAGCTGATAGGTGGACTTCTGACTGATTTAGCCCCGAGTCACACCAAACAAGTGCCGTTACATTTGAACCGCTCTTTTTATTTCAATGCATCCACCACCAGTTCTGGAGTCAACAATCTACAGCTCATCTCAAATGATTAGCTTTGCCTTCCAATCATTAGTCATGTGACACAGAAATTACTTGCACTGTTTTCAGAGTTCATGACTTATGAGGCAGTCATATACAAACCCGATTCCAAAAAAGTTGTGACACTGTACAAATTGTGAATAAAAAAGGAATGCAATAATTGACAAATCTCATAAACTTATATTTTATTCACAGTAGAATATAGATAACATATCAAATGTTGAAAGTGAGACATTTTGAAATGTCATGCCAAATATTGGCTCATTTTGGATTTCATGAGAGCTACACATTCCAAAAAAGTTGGGACAGGGAGCAATAAGAGGCCGGAAAAGTTAAATGTCCATATAAGGAACAGCTGGAGGACGTCTGGGGACTGAGGAGACAAGTTGCTCAAGTTTAGGAATAGGAATGTTGTCCCATTCTTGTCTAATACAGGCTTCTAGTTGCTCGACTGTCTTAGGTCTTCTTTGTGGCATCTTCCTCTTTATGATGCTCAAATGTTTTCTATGGGTGAAAGATCTGGACTGCAGGCCGGCCATTTCAGTCCCTGGATCCTTCTTCTACGCAGCCATGATGTTGTAATTGATGCAGTATGTGGTCTGGCATTGTCATGTTGGAAAATGCAAGGTCTTCCCTGAAAGAGACGACGTCTGGATGGGAGCATATGTTGTTCTAGAACTTGGATATCCCTTTCAGCATTGATGGTGCCTTTCCAGATGTGTAAGCTGCCCATGCCACACGCACTCATGAACCCCATCCCATCAGAGATGCAGGCTTCTGAACTGAGCGCTGACAACAACTTGGGTTGTCCTTGTCCTCTTTAGTCCGGATGACATGTCGTCCCAGGTTTTCAAATTTTGATTGGTCTGACCACAGAACAGTTTTCCACTTTGCCACAGTCCATTTTAAATGAGCCTTGGCCCAGAGAAAACGCCTGCGCTTCTGGATCATGTTTAGATATGGCTTCTTTTTTGACCTGTAGAGTTTTAGCCGGCAGCGGCGAATGGCACGGTGGATTGTGTTCACCAACAATGTTTTCTGGAAGTATTCCTGAGCCCATGTTGTGATTTCCATTACAGTAGCATTCCTGTATGTGATGCAGTGCCGTCTAAGGGCCGAAGATCACGGGCATCCAGTATGGTTTTCCGGCCTTGACCCTTACACACAGAGATTGTTCCAGATTCTCTGAATCTTTGGATGATATTATGCACTGTAGATGATGATAACTTCAAACTCTTTGCAGTTTTTCTCTGAGAAACTCCTTTCTGATATTGCTCCAGTATGTTTGGCGCAGGCATTAGAAGTGGTGATCCTCTGCCCATCTTGACTTCTGAGAGACACTGCCACTCTGAGAGGCTCTTTTATACCCAATCATGTTGCCAATTGACCTAATAAGTTGCAGATTGGTCCTCCAGCTGTTCCTTATATGTACATTTAACTTTTCCGGCCTCTTATTGCTCCCTGTCCCAACTTTTTTGGAATGTGTAGCTCTCATGAAATCCAAAATGAGCCAATATTTGGCATGACATTTCAAAATGTCTCACTTTCAACATTTGATATGTTATCGATATTCTATTGTGAATAAAATATAAGTTTATGAGATTTGTAAATTATTGCATTCCTTTTTATTCACAATTTGTACAGTGTCCCAACTTTTCTGGAATCGGGTTTGTAAATGTAATTTTACACATAGGAAAGATTATAAACTTTCACCAGTTAAAAAGAGCAAGAGCCATTTTCATTCAGAGAGCGGCTGCTGGGATAAATGATTTATTACTGGAAGGCTATTGTTTCAGTCTGTTGTGAGCTGAGGTTTTTACCTGGAATATGTTGGAGAGATCGCGGAGATTGAAGATGTAGTGGAACTTGATGGCGGTGGGAAGGAAGGTGGCGGTGATGCGCTGATGGAAGGCGAGTGCCAGCTGGACCAGCTGTGAGCTGCTCTTCTGCAGAACCGCTGAGAATCCCTCGACGCACAGGTGCTGGTTCAAGATGCTGCAGTAGATGGTGTTCAGGGCGTCCACTCCGGGGAAGGAGAGTGCAAACACCGAGAAATGCCTCTGAGGTACATGTTTCAACAGTTTCACATTAAGCCTTTGCTTTAGTTTTTGAGAGGTGACACTATATGAAACATTTCTAAAATACAATATATATATATGCAGGGCTCCAGACGAACATTTGAGAGCAGTGGCACCAGTACTACTTTAGTTCTACAGATGGTGGCGCTGGGGGAAAATTTATAATAAAGTTAAAGTTAATTTAATCATAAAATTACTATTGTTTTGCATTAATAAGTGCAGTTACAAATAATAGTATGTTTGTTTATTTAAAATTTAACAGTGAGACACTGAGCTTTAATTAATAATACTTTTATTAACAACAGTAACGTGCAAAAACCTAATTTTTATAGGGAAAATGTAAATATTCTACTCTTATTAAACGTACCATTGTCCTTTTATAGCACTACACTGAACTGAACGACAGCTTCGGTGAGTATAAAAAGGAGTGTTCTTTACTAGTTTTTTGTGTAATTCAAAAGTTTTTGTTACATGACACTTTTTCCCATATAATAGGGAGTGGAAATTGCTCAAAAAGTGCTCCTCTGCCGCAATCTACTGGTTATAATGGTAATTTCATGTCTTTTTTTAAATTAAATTGCTTGTTTGCCAGTGTTAGTTGTCCTACATCTTTAAAAACTTTTAGTTTAACAAATCATCACATTAAAAATAACATTAAAAAAACATTATTTTGAGTTTTGAAGTGCGGCAAATTTGAATGCTTTTCTTAGATGTTTCTCATATGTAACAGAAATGACAGTGCGACCTCCAACCAAATTTAGTGGCAAATCAAGGGTCGTAAAACGCAACAATTTGGTAGCAGTCTGGAGCCCTGGTTTGTAGTGACAGCAAACAGTGTCAGAGAGGGTGACAGAAAGTTTTTAATGTCTAGTGTTGAATTGACACTGATAGTGAGCACCTGCAGGCGAGGGTTGATGGTGAAGCTGCCGGCGGTGGGATTCATGCAGGACACGTACTGCACATTGTGGATCTCCTTCAGCTGCAGCTTGCTCCTGTCGTACCTTAGAAGACACAGCATTCCGTCAGTCACACAAACACATGCTCTGTATGCACACCACGTCCTGCTCTAAAGCCACAGCGGCTCAAAAAAATACACCGCCTTCATCTGTTCTCCTGCTCATCTCCAATCTAATAGACATGGCAGAGACACTGAGAAACCAACAGTAGACATGATCGCTTTCAATGACAGAACATTGACATCCTGTGCAACAGAGCAGTCATGATGTTGTTTTTGGGCTCTACTAGAACAGGTTTTCCTGCTTGAATGTTCATTATTTTCCCCATATCTGACATCGTTGCAGTTCCTTTCTTCCCAGTCTCAGTAATGCTCTGGGCTGCAATTCCCAAAAGCACCGTAAGCCTAAGTTGATCACAGAAACCTTTGGTGGCAACTGTTCTACGATCAACTTAGGCTTATGATGCTTTAAGAAACACAGCCCTATTTAGTTCCTGTCTCTATGAAGCTCCTCCTTCTGAAAAGCACACTGTGCTGATTGGTCGGCTGGATCAGTGTGTTGTGATTGGTCAAGCGCTTCCAGCATGTTTGGGAAATGTCCCGCCCCTTACCATAACCGCCAGTTTCAACACTACTAACTAACTCAAACAGGCCCGCCCCTTTATTCTGCATATGAATTATGAGGAATATTGTGATGTGTTCATTTCCGGAAGAAAATTCAAGACTACAATGGAGGCGTTTCAGGGAGTTCAGAAAACACTGACACTGATATAGAGAAGAACTCCCGCTGGAGGGACTTTAGAAGTTTGCAGAGCTTTTTCATGCTCAAACAGCAACATCACACACTAAAGAAAGATCGACATGGACAAAAGCATCATACTGAGAGTGCTGAATCAGTCATGTGATGGTCAGTACCAGTGGTTGTAGTCCATGTGCTGACGGATCAGGGTGTGAGGCTGGACCGTGCCGTACTCGTCCACTTCTGGCATGTTCATGTCATCGATGAAGTAGACGAGCCGCTTGCTGCCGGGCGGCCCGTAGTTTCTGCCTGCCTTCTTCTCTAAGGGTTTCTCTAAAACAGCTGCAGGGAAGATGCTTTGTCAGACTGTCACAGATTTAACAATAACAGTTACATGAAGTTTATAGACAAAGCCTCAACATCAAAGACTGCAGAGAAATGTTTAAACTTAACAAGAAAAATTCATATGTTTCACAAACTATTATCTAAATCTAATGTCTATCAAGCTCTTCTCGATCTGCCAAATGTTGAAATGATATTCAGTTCAGTGTGCAAAAGTTCTTTGAATTCATTTATATTATATGAATTTATTAATTTTAGTAATATTAAAACACCATTTCTCAATTGTGACACCCAAGAAGTATCAAATTTTGGATCAGCACGATCAAAATAAATAGTTTACACAAAGCAAAGTTATTAAACTTAAACATCACATGCTGTGGCGTGATAAATATCAGACCAATTGCAAAGACAGGGACAGCACAAAAAACAGCTGACGCCTGGAGAGCCATGGGTGTTTGCTTTAGATCACCAAAATCTGTCAATGTCCACAAGCCTGTGAAGTTGTACTTTTGAAAGCACCTCTGTTCTCAGGGTCAAATGTAAGGAGGGAAAGACACACAAACATACCCTGTAACATGGCTGACGTAGTGTAGTAGTTGAAGGGGACGTTTTTGATGGCGTATTTCTCTGGGTCCAAGGAGCAGAGCTTGTCTCCCACCAGAACAGACTTTCCTGTGCCAGCGTTGCCCACCAGCATGACGGGCCGCCGCCTCTCCAGCAGCCGGTCCATGAAGTAGCGCACGCGGATGGTCTCAGTGGTGTGGACGAGGCAGGCCTGAGGGAGACACACAGCCAATGACCTTCATTTCTCAACCAGAGATGGAGTTCAGCATTTAAGGCATTGTGAGTGCGCTACAAATGTCTCTGTAGATTTTTCAGACATATTTAACATAAATGCTAGTTATCTGTAAATATTTCTATCTTCGCTGTTTTTTTCCCATTGGTTTCCTCAAAGTGATAACATACACCAGAAATGCTTTATAACCTGCATATACTGACCTCTGATGCATCAGTTTGATTCTGTAAATGTGGTTTGATATTTTACAGCCTGAGTGAAGCTCAAAAGAGACTTGCTCATGGTAAAGACAACAGGCTTAAGGAAGCTAACATACTGATCTACTGTTTTAACTTCTGCTTCTTACAGCAAATTTAAAAAATGAATGCAGCACAAACCCTTCTAGCTGTAACTCACCTCAGACCTTCAGACTGCTCTGACTCGGGGCGCTACATCTTTTCTAACTGATCTGACTTATGGTTTTCATATGTTTTTTTCTAGAAACATGCTAATTCATGCTAAAACATGTGAGCAATGCACTAGAACATGTTAATAAGAGTTGTTTGAGTACTTTTTAAGTTTCAAACTTTCAGACAAGGCTTTGTCAAGCCAATATCAAAGATGTACAAAAATAACTAAAACTGAAATGGATACAAACTACATAGCCACATTTTAAAAAGAAGACACTGACGAGCATGTTTTGTATAGGCTACAGTATGTGTTAGTTTTAAACTTTGATCTACTTTCTGCATTAATTCTCTCATAGTATTACTAAGCAGAAAAGAAACTTCAAACTTTCAACATTACTAAGACTTCAAACTGTGAATGAAATCTAATTCAAAACATTCATAAACACTACTACAATAGCATCTGGATGACAGTGAAGGATGACTGGCTTGGCTTTGCTGCAGATGTGGATCATCAGTCTGATGCTGAAGTGTTTCATGAGCTCTTTATGATGCTATAAACACAGACCGAGCAAACACATCAATGCTAACCTGCAGAGGTATGTCAGGATCCATCTCAAACTTCGGAATCATTTTTGACCATGGCTCAAATTTTTTGCTCTCGGGATCAATGTAGTAATCGAATACGGTGCCTTGAGCCGGAAACTTCACGCTTTTGAACTCTGTCACCCACCACTTACTGAACTCCACCCTGTAATCCACAAGCTGCAATGAAAGAGCACAAAAATCACAGAAATTACACGCATTATTCATCGTGAACTCGTGTGGAGTTAAAGAAGACAGAGATCCACCTGATCCTGGAACATGGTCCCTCCGAAGGCCCAGACAGTGGCAAAGACGAAATAGAGCTCATAGAGATCCTTATGGCTGTCTGGAGGAGTGTGTTCTGGGACGAGGAGACACTCCAGGAGGAAGCACAGCATCTGCACCAAACTCTGCTCAGGAACAGGGATGATCTTCTTAAATCTGGGAGCAGGACAGACAGCAGCTCTGAGATCACCTTTAACACGTCAAAAACACACTCCACAGTCGCAGAATTCAGCCTCACTCAAATTAAATAGACTGAGGACTTAATTAACTGAACTGTTTGACAAACTCGTGCACCAGAATGAGAAAGTGCAGGAGGAAAGCATCTCTGCTCGACTGTTTCTGCACAGTAAACTGACATGGGCTGTTTCCACATGTTGCGTTGCATGTTTTCAAGTATCTGCTACTGACTGGGAAAAGTACGACAAGTTAGATCATTGGCGAGTCTATGCTGTTTTCACCATCTCTGTGGTCATGCCACTGTTACTAACACCATTAAAAAAAAATCACACCTTAAACTTATTTTATTTCAGCTAGTTGCCAAGGCAACATTTCTCATTATAAACTATTTAACTATTAGGGGTGGGAATCGACAGAGAGCTCATGATACACTATTATCACGCTACTTAAGCCACGATATGATATTATTATTATTTTTTATTCAATATGCTGAGTATTGCAATAACATATTGCGATTTATTACCTTTTTTCAACTGCAAATGTCCCCAAACTGCAAATTTTGCCCACACATATTTTTTTCAAATAAGGTTCTCAGACTGTTTATTTTACATCTTTAAATCCACATCCCTTCCTTGTCAAATGTTTTCCTTCCCTTATATTTTAGACATACTTTTTTAACATAGTTAAGCAGCTTTATAAAGAATAACACTAACATCCTAATGAACAAGTTAAAGTTGACACTATTCAGTTATGAAATGTAATTATATGGGGTATCACATTTATATAATCATATTTATAGGAAAATATATACATTTGCCATTAACAACATATAACTTGGATGCTAGATGCAGCTATGGAGTTATTTACGTTGTGAAAGCCTACACAATAATGCAAGACAGTTTGAGTATAACCAGTATCACCGACCCAGTATAGTATAAGAGTATAACCAGCATCTCATAGCATTAGACACGTCGTACTGCTGCTGCTGTTTTTCTTGTCAATTGTGTTTTATAATGAACGAGTGCGCTGATAGTGTAGATATGGCTTAATGTTGAACGTGATTGCGAGCGAAAGTTCTGTTGCATCGCAGTGCACAGCTGGTTTGCACTTGTGTGTCAAATCAACACATTTAATTTACACATAAACACGGACAGAGCGGTCCACGTTCAGAAATATGCGAGAATGCACTTCCTGTACAAACATCTCACTGCGCACGTGCGAGCGAGAGTGATGCACTGTTTGTGATAATACAGTCTGAAAGAAATATTTAAAATTATTATTATTTCCAGTGTTAAAAGCACGCCATTTACAGTAAAATTTTGCACAATACGAGCTGTAAATTCAGTCCCTGAAAATACAGATACTTGCCATTCTTGTATCGATACAATTTCCCCATGCAAAATATTGCGATACTATATGTATCGACCCCCCCGTAATCCCCCACCCCTAATAACTATAATAAAAACTATAATAATAAATAACTGCGGTAAAGGTTATATGGAGCACATAAGAAGATTAGCTCATGAATATTAATCAGTTAATGCTGATGTTGCTGAATCTTAGAATTCTCAGTTATGGGACCTAATTAATATTAATGAGTCAAGCGTTAGTCCGGCTTTAGGGAGGCTGAAAAGGAAAGCCGATCACTATGAACTGAAGACAGGAAAGTGACGCACCTTGACCTGAGAGTATCGAGGCATGATGGGAGGTACTTGTCAAACAGAATGGTCAAATTGGCCTTCTCCGACTGGACTTCTCTCCGGTCGATCCAGCTCGACACAGGTGGATTCCAGCCTAAGTCAGCAGGGTTGATGTACAGAATGCCTGTACGGAGGAATGCCAAGTGATCATGAGATCAAAGCTGTGGAGTCGAGTGGTTTGATTGTAGTTTTCAAAGTACGCATTACTGTTAAAATTAGTTTGCATCACTAAATTACATATATTATTTAAAAAAGAAAATCAATAAAATATTTAAATACAATGAAAATATATAATTTTAATATATAAACAAAATTTGTTTTATCATTGTAATATATATTCTTATATTTGTACAAGAATCAGTTCAGTGAATCACTGTATGAATTTGATTCCTAATGTTCCATATCTGACGGAGAGAGCAGATGTTTGATTCAGCTGCTGTGCAACACTATATTACATTGGTAGCACTTTACTTTACAGTCCTGCTCCCCATGTACATACTATGTACTTATTATAGAAATGACAATAACTGGGTAATAACTAAGGACTAAACCTAACCTTAACCCATTAATTACCTTATATTATATAGTACTTTCTTAGGTAAGTACACGTACTGTAAAATAAAGTGCAACCATTACACCAAACAGCAATGAAACGTTATGATACCAAATGACACTGTTATGATATCAGCTGAGCTACTGTACAGTACTTCTTCACTGTTTTTATGATATTTTAACTGCACAAGTTTTTGCATATAACAAAGAACAGGGACAGGCACAAAACCAAACTCTATATTAGTCTTCTGTTAGCATGATTTAAGAACAGTTTGAAAGGACCCCAAATTCTATCAACATTTTTTATATTTATCTCTTAAAACAGATTATTTCCCATTGACATATTTGTTACCATTTCTTTCAGCCAACGTCATATATTTGGTACACAAATACTTTTCCAGTTACAGAAATGTTTTTAATAGTTCAATTTTTGTTTTGTTCAATGTTTCTCTCAGCACTGACCGGCTCTGGAGACCGTCGCTGGAGTGGCCGTGCGGAGGTGGCTGATCTCAAACACCAGCCTCATGGTCGGGTTCAGAGGAATCCGCTCATTACTGGCCAGCGTCAGCACCTACAGCATCACACACACAGATAAAGGTCATGGTCATTTTAATGCACTCCACCTGTATGCACGTCGCTTTCATAAAGTTATCTGAATGCAATGTGCGAAAGCCGTCATTGAGCTACAGTTCTGGCCATCTCACATATACCTTGTTATCATCCATTACTGTGTTCAGCGACTCAATCCACATCGGATCGATATCGCCATCCAGGACGATCCACTTGGGCCCGGTGTGACTGATGTTGGCCAGCTCACGCATGATATTAGAAAACAGCCCTGTGGGGGAAAAGCACACGTGTTGAATCTCACATTCGGCCGTGATGGAAGTGCTGGGCAAAACAGCACCAGCCCTCACCGTCTTTCCACTCGCGAGTGGCTGGATTGATAATGCCGAACAGCTCATCATTGGTGACTGCTTTAGGGTTGAGATCGGCCCAGACGGCCCTGCGCTTCATGTTCTGATATGTTTTGTGGAGAGATTTGAGGACCTGGGATTTGCCGGTACCGGCGTTTCCCACCACGAACACGGAGTGACGGACGGCCAGCAGCTCCTCCAGCTGAACCACCTGAGAAGAACAACAGAGCCAAATATGACACACACACACACACACACACACACACACACACACACACACACACACACACACACACACACACACACACACACACACACACACACACACAAACAAGATTGCTTTGCTTGATGTTTTTAGCTATAAACTGCACACATGAGATACAAACTAGCTTGGCTGCCTGAACACAGCCTGAAAAATTTATAATAATAATTAATTACATTTATATAGCGCTTTTCTGGGTACTCAAACTACTTGACATCTACACTCACTTAAAGGATTATTAGGAACACCATACTATTACTGTGTTTGACCCCCTTTCGCCTTCAGAACTGCCTTAATTCTACGTGGCATTGATTCAACAAGGTGCTGAAAGCATTCTTTAGAAATGTTGGCCCATATTGATAGGATGGCATCTTGCAGTTGATGGAGATTTGTGGGATGCACATCCAGGGCACGAAGCTCCCGTTCCACCACATCCCAAAGATGCTCTATTGGGTTGAGATCTGGTCACTGTGGGGGCCATTTTAGTACAGTGAACTCATTGTCATGTTCAAGAAACCAATTTGAAATGATTCGAACTTTGTGACATGGTGCATTATCCTGCTGGAAGTAGCCATCAGAGAATGGGTACATGGTGGTCATAAAGGGATGGACATGGTCAGAAACAATGCTCAGATAGGCCGTGGCATTTAAATGATGCCCAATTGGCACTAAGGGGCCGAAAGTGTGCCAAGAAAACATCCCCCACACCATTACACCACCACCACCAGCCTGCACAGTGGTAACAATGGATCCATGTTCTCATTGTGTTTACGCCAAATTCTGACTCTACCATCTGAATGTCTCAACAGAAATCGAGACTCATCAGACCAGGCAACATTTTTCCAGTCTTCAACTGTCCAATTTTGGTGAGCTTGTGTAAACTGTAGCCTCTTTTTCCTATTTGTAGTGGAGATGAGTGGTACCCGGTGGGGTCTTCTGCTGTTGTAGCCCATCCACCTCAAGGTTGTGCGTGTTGTGGCTTCACAAATGCTTTGCTGCATACCTCGGTTGTAACGAGTGGTTATTTCAGTCAAAGTTGCTCTTCTATCAGCTTGAATCAGTCGGCCCATTCTCCTCTGACCTCTAGCATCAACAAGGCATTTTTCGCCCACAGGACTGCCGCATACTGGATGTTTTTCCCTTTTCACACCATTCTTTGTAAACCCTAGAAATGCTTGTGCGTGAAAATCCCAGTAACTGAGCAGATTGTGAAATACTCAGACCGGCCCGTCTGGCACCAACAACCATGCCACGCTCAAAATTGCTTAAATCACCTTTCTTTCCCATTCTGACATTCAGTTTGGAGTTCAGGAGATTGTCTTGAGCAGGACCACACCCCTAAATGCATTGAATTAACTGTCATGTGATTGGTTGATTAGATATTTGCATTAATGAGAAATTGAACAGGTGTTCCTAATAATCCTTTAGGTGAGTGTAGAAGGGGGGAATCTCCTCAAACACCACTAGTGTGCAGCACCACCTGGATGATGTGATGGCAGCCATATTGCACCAGGATGCCCACCACACAGCAGCTGATTGGGGAGAGGAGACAGAGTGATGAAGCCAATCAGGATTGGGGGATGATTAGGAGGCCATAATGGACAGAGGCCATTATGACAGTTACACCCCTACTCTTTTTCGAAGGACATCCTGGGATATTTAATGATGACAGATAGTCAGGACCTCGGTTTAACGTCTCATCCGAAGGACGGTGCTTGTTACAGTATAGTGCAGGGTTTCTCAAAGTCTACATTCAAAGGTCCAAATCTGAATTTTCCTGAGGTCCGGAACTAATGGTAAAAAAAATAAGGTGCCTTTTGCATTCAAAATACATGAATAACAAGTGCAAAAGTGGCAAAACAAATCATTTAAGTGTCTGGATTTTTCTTAACAAAACACCACAAAAGTAACATGGTGCAAAATACAGAGCAGTCTAATGTGAGAAATGGCACTGGCTCTCCATCACTATACTGGGGTGTTAGGGCCCACACAGACCACAGGGTGAGCGCCCCCTGCTGGCCTCACTAACACCTCTTCCAGCAGCTACCTGGTTTTCCCAGGAGGTCTCCCATCCAGATACTGACCAGGCTCAGCCCTACTTAAATTTAAAGGCAAAAGGCCCTATCATACACCTAGCGTGAACGCAAGTGTATACACTCTGCTTATTACACACACAGGGAGCAGCAGCACACAAACATTTTTAAATATAAAAAATAAAAGGATTCCTCTCTGGAGAAGCATTCAGTCCTTCCTTTTGCAAATTCCGCCATGTAAATAGCGAATTCGCCATGGTGCGTGCGCAACTGGCTTTTAAAGGGAATGGGAGATGAGACTCTGATTGGTTTATTGCACGTTACACCCAAAACATGACCCAAACCCATGACTCATTAAGAGACTACGTTTTTCTGTTGTTAAACTAGCAAAAGTGGATTCGGACACGCCCTAAGTGCAACTGTGTCATGTGCTTCAGACCATGCGCTCAGATCATTAAAATAGGGCCCAAAGTGTGTGATTTCTGCACCTCTAACATGCAGGAATGTAATTTAAAACCCAAAACACTCAACAGCTCCGCTACACAGCTACTGAACCTATAGCACCAAACAGACAAACAAATCAGTCTGGGTAGTGTGATTCACTACTGCACATGACTCTAATGAGTTTATAACTTATAACGGTATGGACTTCCTGTAAATCAGTGACATTTCTGACTGGTTGTTCATATGACAACATGTAGTTTTGTCAGTAATATTTTATAAAAAAATGAATGAAATATGTTATGTTTTTGTTTAGTATTGTGCGTTAATATACATAAGGTCAATTAATTGATGGCATTCATTCCACCTCTAAAAAAAAACTGTAAAAAGTAATTGACTCTTTCCCCACCAGCATTTTTGAGCATTTTCAAGTTTCATGGCCCCCAGAATATTTTGTTGTATGAATATCTGAACATGCAATATGTCAAAAGAAAGAACAGACACTCTGCTTTTAAACAAAACAAAAATAAAAGTTTTATTCTGACCAGGCGAGTCCATGCTGAGGTATGCGTCACCTGAACTTACCTTTAGCACAAAGTTGTCTTCAGCCTGCAGTTTGAGATCCAACACGGACTGCTTGACAAATTTCTCAAAGTCCATGTCCCTTTTGCGTGGCACGTCAAGAGCGGGGAAGAGGTCCCCGATGAGGCCCATGAAGACAGGCATGTCATCGGTCACGATCTTCGGGACGTTAAAGTCTCTCAGGGCTCTCATCAGCACCTGGTCCTCCGGTCTGTGTGGGTCTCCTCTCTTCAGGGAACCGGCCACGACCAGCACAGACTTAATGGCCCGCAGACCCCAGTCATAGTGATCCTGCAACGGTGAGAGACACGTGAAAAACAAGAACCACAAAAAGAGTCCGATCAACTGCAACCTATGCAGGCCGAACGCTGTTACACACTATTTAATAATAAAGGTTTTGATTGTTCAGTGTGTATCAAATGTACCTAAAAACTATTTATAGTAACAGCAGTATGATAGTGGGATTGACAGCATTTTTATTAGAAAACAATTGGGTGTCTCATAACGTCACAATCAAATAAAGTCCCAATGACAGGTAAACATTCCTCAACCGGTCTTGATCTCAAACAGCTCTCTAAGAAAATTGTAATGGCACTGGAGCGATCATTTAAGACAATCCAGCATAAAGACTTCTGAACCTGTTTGGAGAGCAACTCCTTGCAGAGCTGATAGAGAGTGATGAATTTTCTGGCCAAAAGCCGAGCCTCGATGAAACCCTCGGCCACCAACATGATCTCACAGATGAGCTCGAAGTCTGGCACCACCATTGCACATGGCCTACAGGACAGAGAAACCACAGGAACACAGAAAAAGAACAACATCGTGACTGTGAGCCTGCAATCAAATCACACATGCAGATCAGGCTCGCAAACTACTGGACACTTTGACTACAGGCTGTTGTTTTTATTACCATTAATGTTGACACAATAGACACTGATGGACAGGCCTTTCTGATGTGATGCCTGATCATTTTTCCACATGTATGTTTGTTTTTTTGTGCAATTTTTTATAGTAACATTATAAGTGAACCTCGAGGAACATATTAAAATTATTTTTTAAACGTTATACGTAAATAAGAACTTTATAAACCACTATGGAGAAACAAATGGGAAAAAAATACGCCACTGAAAAGTGAGCGATCACGGTAACGCTCTATAACTATGGCCTTTAACGTTCTTTTTAAGTATGTTACACAGTAGCCTACTATTGAAAAATATTTCAACATGGCTTATTACAGGTCTAAAACATATCATACAGTATGTGGGAAATATGTACTTTCAGTTCTCATCTATTTAATAAGTGACTCTTTCTGGTCTCTTAATGGGACTGATACTTGCTGTTCCACAAAACAAAAACGCCTCAGGCATCACATCAGAAAAGCTCTGTCCATCAATCTATAGAATAAAAACAACAGCCCTCATGGAGAATAACACCTGGACAGTGGCAGCAGGTCACTGCGTGTGAATATGGCTTGAGTCTGCAGCCACAAATAAAGTATCGCTGGTCAAATTAAAATATAAAAGAGTGCAGGTGGCATCCAATCTCCTTATAAGAAGGACGCAGATGCTGATGTTTAAAAGTGCAGAATTCCCCTTTAAGAGCAAACGGCACCAAATCCTAAGCGCACCTGAAGAGAGCCTTCAGGTTCTCCGGCAGCTCAGTCCTGCCGGCGTAGCCGGGGTTCATAGTGATGAAGATGCCCACTGAAGGGACCAGGTTTACATCCTCGCCCATGAAGTTAAACCTCTTCTTCTTGTCTCGAATGGCATCTTGAATACTTTTGACCTGATGGATCATACATTGACAATATAAATGACAAGGAATATGAGTTACTTGCATTTAAGAACCAATAAGAAAGTGAGAATAAGTGCAAAAGAGCATATTTTCTTAACAACAACAATAAAGCTTTTTAGACAGATCTATTATGAGCTCTGAGATGAACATCTGTAATGTAGACATAATGAAGATGAAATCTGACTGAATTGTGTTTAACAGCTTCCCATAATCCACTAACCAGAGAAGTCAATGTTACAAAGCAAAAAACATTTTATTTCTGTACGTTTGAATATTTTGCAATACATTTATAAATACATTTTATTGAAAATACTGTATAAAATACAAAATGGCAAACTAAGTCTTATTGAGGATAAAAAAATCATAAATTTTATTTCCCACGAGATAAGGGGAAAACATTACCTAATACACCATCAACATGTATTATTATATAATTATTTATAATATTATTTTATTATTATTACTACTATTACTGCTACATTAAGAGCAGTGCTTGATGGGACAAGTAGATAATTTCATTACAAAAGAAGTTAAATGCCATCTTGCCTTGTTTGTTTTAGTATCACAAAGTTGTGACTCTTCCAGCAATGCAGAACTGTTTGGTTTGGTTAATGACTTAGAAGAAGAAGTCTTTATTTAATTTAATTCATTTAACGCGTCTAGTACACTGTTACAGAAGGCATGTTGTGATCCTGTGGTGACTCACATATTGCTGAGTGCTGACGGAATAAGATATGAGGCTTTACTTTACCATGGCCTTACATGAACTCCAAATCCCACACTTCTATATAGTGCCTTCATGAATTTTACATATCGCTCTATAGCAGAGCAGCAAAGCCAAGCACAGACGTGCATTAAGACACTTTAAAACTACCTTTTGAATATTTTCTTCAATTTTATATAAAAAAAAAAAAAAAGCCTTTCCTACTTAAAATGAATAATGCTAAACAGCAGGCACTTCCCATCAGACGCTCATCCGAGGGTCTGACAAACGCCTCGTATCATTACTCTGATGTTCTGATTCACTGTCAATTGTTCTTCATGACAGCTGCTCACTGAAAACACTACACAAAGGAAGGTAATTCATTTTTTATCACAAGGGAGAAACACCTTTCAGTGTCCTGACATTTCAGATGAGTCTTTCTGACTTACAAAGGAAAAGTGCGCAAGTTCAGCTACAGTACACATTTGCTGTGTTCAAAATCAGTGCAGTGAATACCCTCATTCACCTTTCCATACATTACTCCACTAATATAGTCCACCTGAAGTAGTGAATGAAAACGAGTGAGTGAATTCGGACACTGAGTGTGCCGGAAGGACTGCCGCTTGTGCTTGCTGTTTAATAATCATTTGAAACTCAGCAAACTGGCAGCTCCTGTAGTAATAAAAGATTTATCTTGAACTCTGCCATGGAACTAGCATTTATAACCCTTAATTAAACAATTCAATCAATCAAAAAGGAATTTAGCAGCTCAGAGCTGTTGGTTATTCGTGACCGTGTCATAACTCACTCACCTGCACCGCCACCACAGACAGCACCTCCACCGAGATCCTGTTGAACTCGTCAAAGCATCCCCAGGCTCCTGTTTGTGCCAGGCCTTTGTAGATGTTGCCACATGACTGAGAGAGAAAGAGAGCGAAACCAGAGACTTATGAGTGCATCGCTGGAAAGCATCAATCGCAACAAAAGCACGCAAAATTATGCAGGGCATCTTTTGTTTTTTAGAAATTAGCTTACGGTACTTTAGCTCTGCTAAAATTCCATGACAGCACGCCTTGATAGGCATTTTCCTCTGACTGGCGGTTCAAACAGTGAGATTGCATACAGTAAAGTGCATTAATGGATCAAAAACTAGTGTATTTTCCCACTTTGTATGAGTGTCTGCATTGCCTGCGTTCTCTTCAATAGATCCCGAGTCTTCACACAAACGTGATTCATCCACACTGTGAGTGTAACCGCTCCATTTAACCGACCAAACGGCATATAAAACTCCACAAAATATGCCTCAAAAGTTATCAAAGTTATGCAATAGCGTGTTCATATATATTTTCGAAGCAGAGAACAAATTGCGAATGGCATGTGCATTTAATTGTGCATTGAATAGCTGTCACAGGATATATGTATTTGTGTAACGCTGAGCTTACAAATCCACGTGTGTATTGTGTTGCGTGTAACTTAATGGTAATTTGCAGTGTGCATTTGTGGGAAGCTTTGATGCTTTTAATGAGAGTGAAATAAAATTGTCTGAATCAGAAGCCTGTCAGTCTCCCCTCGTCCGAGAGTATTTTTCAAAACTGTGGTGATAAATGACTGCTGCTGAAACAGGGGGTTTCATGACTCTTTAAGTAATTGCTTTCCAATTTTGAGTTACTCCCTAAAAAAGTAACTTATAAATTGCATTACTTAGTTTTTACAAAGTAATCTGATAAATGTAATGCACGTTACCTTTTTTGCTCACCAGCCACTGAGGCTAGTAACTAGCCACTCAGCATTTTCACTGGTCACAATTGACATTGATACCATGGGGAAAAACTGCCATATAGATACTTTTAATATTATCTCATAATTTGGTAGCAGGTTTATTAGGCTGCTGTCACTTTAAGGCCTGACGCACGGATCCATTACACTGTTACACATGTGTTTTCTTTCTCAACTGTTTATGTTCACTTAAAACATAATTGATTGTGTGTACATGAATACTTGCTGAGACCGGCATTTTGACATTACTTTGTGTGTATTTGACTGTTTTAAGCACAATAAGCAGTGAAAAATAACTAAATTTAGTACTGAGAGGCGGCTTTATGTGCGCGCATGAGCACAAAATCTGCGGGACTGAGTAAAATTATGTGCAATATGCGCAATTCCACGCTGAAATCCAAGCCCTGTAACACCAACAATATTGAAACAAGCGAGTGAGAGGAGGCGGGTTTGTCTGTCATGACAACTACATTGCAGTAAGTTTATTATTTCAGGTGCTTTTTTAAAAGACTACATTTAAAATGTTTTATATATTATATAAAAAAATGTAAAGCCCCATGTCTAAAATGGCTAGTAGGAGAGCTTATTAACACTGTGTCTCTATCGACTGCCACATTTATGGCTTTTTGCTCAGCAAACGCTGATGAGGCCAGAATTCTGACATAGTTTCAGATATAAATAAGCCCGGCCATCAGAGCTTTACTAATTTGCTGGGCCACATGATGGGAGAAGTACATTAGGAAATTGCTCATAAGATGAAGGACAGAATCAGGCAAGGTGTAGAGCAATGAGACAGAGTTCAGAGCTTGATGTGAACTTGATTAAAAACTGTTCCAATCAAAACAACACTGGTTATGCTGAAAAAATGATATTACTAGGAGCGTTTCTAGCTTTCCATCAGTAACGTCCCCATACTCTTATGGATATGCGCAGAGGCCATAACTGTCTTTACCTGAAGTACAGAGTCGCTCATGAGCAATAAAGAGCTGCCTCGACACTAACAAACAATACAAGACAAGTTCTGTACAATGAATTGTAGGTAAATTGAAGGTAAAGCATCCGGTTTACGAAGAGAGAAACCACTGCAAAGGATTCAGTGAGTCAGTGAACTAAATGTATCAAACTGAATTGTGAACCTTTTTGCAAACTAGTTTGAGTGATTGTGCATGAACTGATCAAGTGTATTCCTTCAATGCAATGTAAGTCACTGTGGATAAAAGCATATGCCATACATGTGAACATAGATGCAAAAAGGCTTTTTATAGCACACCGTGGCCAGTCAATTTCAACAGCCTGTGAAAGTCTCAGTTCTCGTCACCTTGTAGTCCATCTGCTCCGAGCAGTTGAATACATAGACCATGATGCCCAGGGCTCGGCCCAGGTCTTTGGTGGTCTCGGTTTTGCCCGTGCCAGCGGGACCAGCCGGGGCTCCACTCATGACCAGATGCAGCGATTGGGTCAAAGTGATGTAACATCTGCATTGGAGAGGAGAAAAACATGCTTTAGCAAACACAAACACAAATGTTCAGTCGGATACAATATGTGATATATAAATACAGACTTCCTTCAAATGCTTATCCACGGCTAAAGTCCTGTTATTACGGTGTGCTGTTGTTGTGAGTTGTGACAGCCTGATTTTGGGCTCCCCGATTTTCGGGGCACTGCTAAATGGATCACGTTTTATACCCTACGTTCAACACTGTGTGTGCATTTAGTGATGACCTGTGTAAAGAACAAACACATTTTAAGTGTTTAAGGCTATTTGGCAAGCCTTTACCCCTGAAGAGTCCTTCAGTGAAGATAATTTGCATTAATAAGCAAAGATAGCAATGTTCCTGAATCACATCCTCAGACTCTCTAATGAATGACTCTTATGAGCCGGTTCCTTTCGCTGAATCAAAAGCATACAGTAGAGCCAGTATAGTCCAAATGAATCCTAAACAAGTGATGCTTACGAGTCAGTTCAAACACATATAGCTCACAACTGAGTTATGTTGTACTTACAGTAAATCAGTTCAGTTACTGTATGGCTGTTCATATGACAACATGCATTTATACATCATGAGCTTTGACAGCAGAATTTTATAAAATAAAAAAAAATTGTTCTGGTCTGGTTTTCAAATGTTTTTGAAAGGTGAACACTCACCAAGACATTTATTAGATTAAAGATACTGTAAAACAGCAATATTTTGAAATGTTATTACAATGTAAAATAGCTGCTTTCTATGTAAACATAAATTCCTGTGATCAAAGCTGAATTTATCATCATTACTCCAGTCTTCAGTGTCACATGATCCTTCAGAAATCATTCTGATATGATGATTTGATTATCAATAAACATTTATGATTATTATCATTGTTGAAAATAGTTGTGCTACTTTCATATTTTTGTGGAAACTGTCATACATTTTTAAACTTTCTATTCATCAGGGAATCTATTTTTTTATTTCATATAGAATCTTTTGTAACATTATAAATGTATGTGATTTTTGATCAATTTAATGCATCCTTGCTGAATAAAACTAACTAATTTAAATCTTTCCAAACTCAATCTTTTGAACAGTAGTGTGTGTTTCTTATGAGCCCTAGCGTATAACATGCAAGTCTGGTGTTAAAATTTTTGTTTAGCTTGCATAGGTTCAAATATTGATTTTATAAGAAACCAAGTAAATTAGCAAATTAAATATTTTGGGGGAAACTAATTAAAAGGTTTAAGAAAACGAAGAAAAATAAAATAAGCCAACTATGCACATGAATATCTTTCAGCAGCCGCTGTATCTTAGTGGAGCCATATGTGCCTCTGGTGTCATTTCTTTTGCATACTCTCACTTCAGTGTGAATGAAAGACAGAAGTGAGACTCAGCTGCACTGCCATTTATTTGACCATCAAACAGAAACCTCTGTTATGCTTTCAAAAGGGTTGAGTGCTCAAGACAGATCCTCCTGAGCAACCTACTGTCTTCTTACAGCATATGTGGCGCAGAGCATAAGGCCATCTGATGGGATGTTACGTCCCATCCTCTGTGAGGATATTCAAAATGAGACACTTCAAAGGTAAAGCTGTGTTTGTCAGGGTGTCTCACCTATCTGTGAGCGGCGTGATGACTAATCGTGGAGTGTTGCCCAGATACTCGTATGAATAGAGGAACTGGGCATCGCAGATGTTTGCGAAGCAGTGCTTCTCTTTATCGCCCCAGCGGTGCCGGAGTTGGGACAGCCAAAGAAAGGCCTGAGAGTTCTCCACCTGAGAGAGATGATTATGAAGGATTAGCAGGAAGAAAATATCACACCTGAGCTAGATAACACATTAGTGTGCTTCTAAGTCACTCTACGCAGCTTTCATCAGGACCGTAGGCCTTTAAGGGAGACCAAAATATGAGCAATCACATGAGAACACATCAAGACTTTCACTAAAGAACTCATAGTGGATAACGATAGGACAGATGATATGGAGACAAACAGCCGTACCTTCTGCGCAATGATTTTGTTCACCACGTCTCTCGCATGGACGTCAATGGTACAGATGGTCATGACTTTCTGCCGGTCTCCAGGAGTGAGCTGGCCAATCAGCATGGTGATGAGGGTGTTTAACTGATTCACTTGTTTTTTATAGTGGTCCTTCATTGCGTTCTCATTTCCGTTCTCCATTCCAGAGAACGCAATACCTACATCGGTCGTCCACCAGATCTGAGTGCCGGTAAGAGCGACCTATGGAAATACACACAGCACCAATGAGCACTAGTCAACATCTGTCTGTTTAGCATTGTGGTAATTACTGTATAACAGTTTGCCTCATTACATATTATATTATCAGCACAACAATGAATGAAAAGTTTAACATTTATGTCAGGATGTCTTAGTATCTGGTAAAGTGAGGATCAATGACATATTTGTGTCCAAGTAAAAAGTATTAAAATATAAGATGCACATACATGTATTCAAGGTGTAAGAAAAAAATAAAAATAACAATATGATGTATCGATGCCACACGTAAAAAAGAGTGATACCTATATATAGGCCTATATATATTTTTAAGAGGCACCTTTATGACACTCCACGTCTTTACACAATGTCCATCTGTGCATTACTGCCAACACGTACATTCTCGTTTAAACTCACTTGTCAGGGCTCGACAATAAGGACTGCCTGATGGCCTGGGGCAAGAGTGAAAAGACGCTCGGGACAGCTGACGAAACTGTCACTGTTCCAATCGGGCCAGAGCTGAATTGTCACAGAACTTTATCAGTTGCACGTTGTGGTGAGGCGAGGGACCGTGAGAGCGGGCCGGTGGCGAATGTTAATGAGCGTCAGCTGTGCGCCACACCGGTCTCGTCTCATGGAGGAGTGACGGGAGTATAAAAGGAGGAGCGGCGGCAAGACGAGAGAGGACCAGGCCTGGATTTTCTCTCGTCTCGCACTGTCGTCGCTCCTCCTTTTATACTCCCGTCACTCCTCGCTCTCACGGTCCCTCGCCTCGCCACACACGTGTTTTAGGCCTTGCCAATTTAAGCATTCAAGTGCAAAAAGACATGAAAGAGAACTCATTTAGGTACTTGTGCACTGCGTAAGAAATGTTCTGTGTGCTCACATTCACACGGGCAATAAGGTAAATATAATCAGTTAAGAAAATCACGTAAATATAATCAGTTAAGAAAGAGAACGCACATGTATCAGTATAAGGTAAAGTTTAATCATCATAATATAACAATATTAAATCAGAACCATGACAGACAGGCATAAGAGTCTCTATGATATTATTTTTATGATCAACTTTTTCCTGCATGTTGGTTGTACCATGTGACTTGTTTGGCAGACAAAAGTATTTGCCTTTTTTTAAAAACTGCTTAGGGTTGCTTATTTATTACAAGAAATAATAATAAAAGATTAGGCCAAAATACTTTAATTTCAAGAATTTCCTCCTTTTTTATTCATAGGTTTAAATTAAGGAATCCCATTTTCGGTCTGTGGGACATTTGCACCCACTGTATAAAATCTGGTGATTTAAAGAGACATACATCCACTGCTGGCCTGTTGCTATCAGACGAATTGCATACACCCAAAAAACAGACTTGATGAGCCTTAATTTTGTATGCACATGCAGACATACGCTCTGGCTCGTATATAGTAACACTGCAAATATCTCTCAATGTCTTAATTATATGCAGCACATTTCCTCATAAATATTCTTTCATTCAGAAAAAAAAATCAGCCTAAGGATGTTTACAAGCACTGAGTTAGTGTCAGTGCTTGTAAAGTGTTACTTCATAAGTAACAGTGGAGTTAAATACCTGGGCCGGGTAGTCGAACAGCCACTGTTCCCTGGGTTTCTCTTCATAGGCCACGACTGCCTCAGTCATCTCATGGCGCACAGTGGCACGCATGGAGTCCAGAACATGGTTCAGCCACACTTCTACCTGAACAAGCACAGCTCCATGCATTATATCGCTCCAGTGCAATGAGAAGGTTTGTCAGCAGCCTAATACTGTAAATTAGTTCCACTAAAAATACAGTATATATACCAGATCTGAGAAAGCCTGAAGGAGCGCTGGAGCAAAACTCATCAAGAATACAGAATTTAAGGAGCAGGATTAGATTGTACCATAATCCACAGCATCCTCCAAACATAACTAGATTTATACATTTTCTGAAAAAAATGTGAGTGGTGTTTCTGGGTGCTTGGCAAATCAAAAGTGTTTTCAGATTAAATCTATGGGATTATTTCACCTGATTTATTGTTAGTCATACGGTAAGTAACAGCACACCTCTTCTTATCAAAGAGCATGATTTGAGGTGTCATTCATGTACATATGTCACTATAGACCTGCAAATATCCTAATTAAAATGCCATTTGTAAATAATACGCTGCAGAATAAACACATAGTGTGTCTCTGTCTCTGTAAAGAAACTCCTCTAATTGCCCTCATGATAACTGATGGTGCATTGTGGGTGACGTGTGCAAATAAAGGCTGTCTGTACCTGCCCAGTGCAGTCACAGGGCTGACAGAAGGGAACGTACTCCTCCTCCTTACTGAACATGCCCAGCCCTATCTTGGTGGGTTTGCCGTCTCCGTCCGTTTCAAACTTCAACTTCGCCATATTGTCAAACAACTTTGATAGATGTTTCTGAACCTGAAGGAGAAAACACACAAGGCTTTACAACTGTACAGCTGCTATTTCGGTCGAAGTTTGTCCTAATGTGACATATGGAAACTTGTCAATTGGGGAAGCAGCAATCAACACTGCCATCTAGTGTGTGCAAAAGGCAAATAAGTGCAATTGCTGCACTGCAGCTTAGCCATAAGCAAACGCTGAAACATTTAAGCACAAAAACATATGTAAAATGTTAATGTGCTAAATATGCTAAAGACAGCTGTATATAAGGCCACTGTGATGTACCTGGTGTGGATCAGTGCCACTGGACAGGATGTCTAGCAGGTCAGCTGAGGAGATGAAGTAGAAGCGTGGAAAGGCCAAGCGTTTGGTGTCCAGATACTCAGCCAGGGCTTTTTCACAAAGAGACAATCTACAAGAACAGGTGCAATAACTTTCACTTTCTGTGAGAGATGATCATCAACTCAGCGCAAAGCGTCATGGGACACTGTGCTTTCTGAAATGAGGGCTTCCTCAATGAGGTTTCTTAAAGGAATAGTTTCCACAGTCGGTCACATGACATCAGTCACAAGTGCCATCAAGAAAGTGTCCAAATGTGCCAATTTTAATTGATCATGAGTTTGAATTAAATTTGTGAGATCCAACACAAATAGTCAGTGAATAAAGACAAACTTATTGTATATCTTCAGAAAAAGTGGAATATAGACTACAAGTCTAAAGAATAACCTTATGGTAGATAGATTCATGATGCTTTATTTGCCTTTCTGATGCTTGACAGTTTAAAGACCCATCCACACCAAGAACAGTAGCTATAACGATAAGCGTCCACATCAAGAACGATAACTATATTAGTGTCTAAACCAATGAACAATACAAATAACTACACCTGTTTATTATAATGTTCTGTTAATTATAAGCTGCAGTTTTGTCGTCTGTCGCTTTAAATGCTCGAGCTCTTTAAAGCAGGATTGATTCTGATTGGCTGTCAGTGTTTTTATTGTTCATCAGATGGAAGAAAGAAAAAAAAAAACAGTCAGAAACCGATATAGTTCCTCTGTGTCTTTATCGTTATAATTATGAATTACACCATTTCCATAGAATTAGAATGATTATTAAAACTATACAGTTATATGTATGGTCCTTGGTGTGAATGGGCCTGAATTCATCATCAAGGAAAAGTGCTGGTCAAGCATTCTGCCTAATGTCTCTTTTTTTATGTAGGAAAGAAAAGAATATGAGCAGCTGGAACAACATGAGGGCGACAAAAGTTTGGAGTGAACTATTCCTCTGACTTGAGAAGAGGAAGTTAAGGTAATCAGACAGACAAATCAATTTAGAAACCAGCTGCAAACCTGCTCTGCATGTGCTCTAGCTTGCTGTAGAGCCCAGGTTTATTGGTGGCCTCCACGACGTTCGGTGTTTTTCTGGCATCGTGTGTCAGCTCTTTAAAATCAGTATCGATACCTTGAAAGCGTTTGGAATCCTGTGGATACATTCATGAGAGAATGAGTCCAGACAACTTCATTTGCCAGAAAAACCTCAAATGTTACCTCAAAAATTACCCAAATGTTTTCGGCCAAAAGCATAAGATGGACATTTTCATCTCTCATCTAGATCTATAAATAGAGTGCCAGGGGGCAGGACAAGATGCTACTCGCACTGTCAGTTCTCCATTAAAGCATCTCAGATGTCTGTTTCACATTTACTATTCTGTACATGTAAGTTTTTACATATGTGTTAGCTGACTATTCAAGGGCAAAATAAGTTTTCGGTCAAGAATGACTAATACTAGAAACACATCAGCAAAACCGACCTCTGGTAGCTGAGAGCGAATGTCATCCGATCCGATAAAGATGCTCTCCAGGTGAGACCAAGTCCTCTGCACTTCAAACCAGATGGCGATCACGGAGTCAGTCACCGAGAGCTTTCGCTGCCACGTCGAAACTTCCTCCAAGAAGAACGAGACGTACTTTGATGTCATGAGGTTCTGCAGCTGCACCTGGTTGTCCTCCAGTGTTTCAATTAGTTCTTCACTGGACTTCAACAGAGGAATCTCTGTACGTGGATGAGGCTCGAATTCAAACGCCATACTGCTCCAGGTGGCGTCCAGTTCGCTGAGCACCTTCTCCATGCCCATCTCCTTCACCGCCTGGTCGACGATGCTCCTCACGTCATCCTCAAAATGGTGCAAGTTGAGGCGAAGCAGGTCCGCCAGCGTGGTGTCTTGGTCCATGGTGAAGTGCACGCCAGTGGCGTTCATCAGCTGATTCCAGTGGCGCAGTCGGATGGCTGGGTTCTGGAGCTCGGCGACGGCTCTCAGCGAGATCAGAGTGTTCTTCACAGTACTGTCAAGCCCACTGAAGGCGTCCCACGAGCGAGCCTCTTTGTCCAGCGCACGGAGGTCTTTGGAGAAACGCTTGCACTCCATTTCCAAGTCATCCACGTTGATCTGTCTCCAAGGCGTCATCTGCCAGGCGTCCAAACAGGCCTGAACCACCAAGATCTGATCCCACAATTCCTTTAGAATGGGCAGCTCCTTATGGCACTGCTTCAGCTGTTTATAGTCTGGTATGTTGACTTCAAAAAGATTAGCCGACTCAATAAGTCCAGCCATCATAGTCTCCATCTCCTGAATTTGTTTGTGTGCTGTGTCCAGCATCTCATGCGGATTCACGCAATTAAAACTGAAAACAAATGGAGATGAGATTGATGAATTTTACACATTTATTGACCTGAACTGAATCAACACTATTGTCTTCTGTAGAGCTGCTTTACAGTAGAATTTGAATTTGTCTAATTTTTGATGAAGTTTGCATCATTGATTCTGTTATTTTCCAGTTTATTACCGTGAAGCTGCTTTGAAACCATCTGTATTGGTTAAAGCGCTGTAGAAATAAAGCTGGCTTGATGAGACAAATGCTTTTTTAGCCATGATTGCTGTTATCCACCAAAGCAATGGCACATTTTTAGAGACTGATCGTATACATGTACTGCACCTGAAGAAGCCATTCTTGCGGAACTGCTCCCTGAAGGTGTACTGCTCCACATCGAACATGGCGCATTTCCTGCGCAAGTTAGCCACCTCGCTAGCCTGCAGTGGGGCAACGTGCTGCTTCACCACCATAGCCTGCTTTTTCATGTTGTTCCACTTCTCTGGCAGCACCTATCCATCAAACCCAGACAAAACAATGCCATGCTGAAAAGAACGGCATATATGATGATAGCCACTAGCATGCAATTTTAGCCACTAGCATATGATGTTAGCCACTACTAGCATATGATAGCCACTTGCATACGATGATAGCCACTAGAATATGTTTGCCCCCAGAATAAGATGCCAGTATGCTCACTCTAAACAGCAATTTGATATAACTGAACGACTGACTTTTGCTTAAATCCTATAATTTTACCTGCTAATTCTGTCTAATTTTACTTTACTTATTGTATCTTTACTCTACTTATTAAGATTTTCATGCCAGGATGATCACCTCACATGATCTCATGGTGAAGCGGATGTAAACATGTATGTAGTAGATCGTCATTGATGTCTCAACAGGTAATGTTTATATTTACTAGCAGCTTTCTACACTCACCCGGTATGTTTAAAACCAAGGCGATTTATCCTCAGCTCTTCTCTTTGTTCATACGGTTGTTTTCAAAGACACGTTATACAAATGGACATGTTGTTGCAACACTCCACAAGCCGTCTCCCGCCATCTCCGCTGTTCAACGGACCCGCACACAGCAGCTTGTTTCGCGGTCGCAATTTAAAAAATGCTCTCATTCACTTCTCTCATGGGCTATGGTGACAGAATTGACTTGATCATCCCGAAAAAAAAAACTAAATATCGAACATTTTTGATCAAATCGGGAACCGATCAAACCAATGTGTACACAAGCAGATCGGGAAGTTTAAGATTTCATCTGGAAATGCCTCACATTACCAGATAATCTGGGCCGAACATTTTTTACGCAATTCTTTCTCCGATTGTCAGGAGGGGTGAATCAGGCATAAATCGGCCTGAAAATCCTGAAGTCTGAGCCCAGCTTAAGCAATTTAATGGCTTTATCTATCAGCGTTCAGTAAAACTTTCTCTCAGAGGCCGAACTATCAATATTTTATGGATACACTTACTTCTAGTTGCTTGTAAACTACATCTGGGAGTTCCTGTTCATATGTCTTCAGCAGATCAATGGTGTGCTGCAGCGGCTCGAACATCTCATCCGTAGTGCTCTGCCGTTCTTTTACCGCCATCAGGTAACCCATGATCTCCTTCAGACCATCATAGTCTCCCTCCTCCACTTTCTTACCGAAACCAGTCTCAGTCACTTTGATGAACTCTTCCAGGTCAGACAGACTAAAAATCACACGACACATAGATAAAAAAGTATCAGGCAGAGCATTTTGCACCTGATTAGCATGTTTGCCATGGAATTAGCTACTCAGTGCATTTACCTGTTCATTACATGATCAATAAGATGCTGTTTGAACATCAAGCTCCACCTTTTGGTGACGTTGAGCAGGGCACTTTTAAAGGGACGTGCGTCAACCCTCATCCAACCCTCAAACACATGGATGGGCTCCAATTGCCGCACTTCCTCGTACAAGCGTTCGTACGAGTCCACCTGCTCACGGAAATGTTCCAAAGTCGGGCGGTTTTCTGGGACCTCGTGTTCTCCGTGGGCCTCGATCTCTTCACTCGTGAGGATGTGACCATAAAGCAAGAACTGCTGCATGAACTCCTTTCGGTCATCCACGTAGAGATAGGCGTAGTGTTCGAGGGTGTTACGGAACTCAAGGCCCCTTGCCTGTATTTTCTTCACACGGTCCATCAGAAGATTCCTCATTGCCATCAAATCCATCATGTCCTCCATATCAGCCTGAAGGTACAAGACAACTATGTAAATATATCTGATTCTAAATAACATGAAAACAAAGTTTCTGGTGTCATTGTGCACAAGATAAAAATGTAAATGTCAAGTAAAGTGGATTAGACACCTTTCACGATGACTTAAAAGAAGACAATAAAGGCAATATTATCACTGCTAAACTCAGATAAAGTGATCTGTGCATCAGTACCTGATAGTGTGGGAAACCAATGTGCTCAGATAATCGTGGTACAAGAGTGGAGATCCTAAAGACATCATTGATGAGGCTCTCCACCAGATCAGAAAAGCCATCTGAAGCATCAAACTCCAAAGACGGATGAAATATGATCTCAGGAACCTGCAGACATAGCTGGGCCTCGAAGAGCGGGTATAATCCAGCCTCCTGGTCTGATTCAGGGGATTAGTGTGAAATTGTTTTAGTGCAGAATAATCAATCTGCAATGGTAGGAATGTCTTTTACTTTTAGTGAGGTTTAAAAAAGAATTAGAAAGCTTACCTGTGTTTTCAGTTAAGAACTTGAGGGAGCTCTCAATAGCATCGAAGAAACCATCGATGAGCATTTCATCCACATATTCCACATAAATCCTCCACTGCGCAGACGACGAGTCTGCTTTGAAAAGTGACAAATTGTCCTGGAACAAAATAAAAACATGATACACTCAACAGAAAATTTTGGGTGAATTGCTCCATTAACATGCATCATTTTGTTGTTATTTGATGGGATTCCCACTGGCTTTTGTCATCGCTTACTTTCAGTAACAGATGGATCCTGGCTCCTGAGGCACGGATATGGCCGTAAATTCTCTCCAGACGCTCGGCCTTATCATCCAGGTTTAAGAGAGTGTCTTTCTTCCCCTCCTTCCTTTCAAAGACTGGGGTAGTCCAGTTCTTCATGATAGTCTGGATCTCCTCAACATTGTCCTTAGTCCGCTGTAGGCATTGCTCCAAGTCATATACCGTCTCACGTATGTCCTGAATGTATTCCCAAATTCCTAACACATTAGAAAGGAAGACCTTTTAGTTGGAGTATTATAAATCAAAAGAGTGGATTATCATCTCATTCCAAACCTGACAATATTTGCAACGGTAATGTTGTGGTGTGTTCACTTGCATTGTAAAGAGCAGCATGAACATTCTGCTTATGTGAAAAACGGGTTTGGAACATGACAGTGAGCTATTGCTTTAACAAAATACCAAAAAAGCATAATTAAGAAACAAGACTTAAAGGGATAGTTCACCCAAAAATTAACCAAAAATTCTGTCATGAATGAATGAGGCATTTATATAGCACTTTCATATGTACTACTGTACACCCAAAGCGCTTTACACTCAGGGGTCAGGGGTCTCTCCTCAACCACCACCAGTGTGCAGCATCCACTTGGATGATGTGACGGCAGCCACAGTACAACAGAGCCAGTGCGCTCACCACACACCAGTGATAGGTGGAGAGGAGAGAGGGTGATAGAGCCAATTCAGTGGATGGGGATTATTAGGAGGCCATGATTGGTAAGGGCCAATGGAGGGAATTTGGCCAGGACACCGGGGTTACACCCCTACTCTTTTACGAGAAGTGCCATGGGATTTTTTTTAATGACCACAGAGAGTCAGGACCTCAGTTTAACGTCTCATCCAAAGGATGTGACGTTCCTTTAGTTATTTAGTCACCCTCAAGTTGCTCCAAACCTGTATGAATTTCTTTCTTCTGCTGAACACAAAGGAAGATATTTGGAACCAAGCAGATCTCGGCAGCCATTGACTACCATAGTATTTTTTATTTTCATGATTGCATCACACTAACGGCTATAGTGGTTCTCAATAGATCTAGTTAGATCTAGATAGTGTACATTCAATAGCTCTACCTTGGCTCGTCCAGCAGAGGTTCTCCTCAGCTTCTTTGAGCTTGACATCGATATCCGTCAGCTGGCTCTGGATCAGTGGCATCTCTACCTCTAACACAGTGCTCATTACTTTGTTGTACCAGCTGGCGGTGAGGTCAAGATTGGCCACATACTGGCACAGCAGCTCCCTGTTGGAATAAATGTCAGCAGCCATATCTGGTATGACTTCAGCCTGTCCGGCTTCCAGGTACTTCACCTCCCGCAGCACCGACACCAGCTTCAGGACAAGATAAGAGTCACATTCAATACTGGAACTGGCCCATGGATAAAAATATTAACATAATGTGCACAAGCGTGTATGAAGAGACCTGCGGGTTGAAGTTGACAGAGATGAGTCTTGTGTCAAGCTTTCGGGATATCAGCGGCTTTTGGAGATTAAACTGTGACACCTCAGCCACAGAGCCAGTCCAATTATTATACAGTTTAGAGGAATATCTGGAAAAAACAAAGGCAGCAAGACAATTACTGACATGTCATTTTTTGATACATGCCAAAATTAAGGATTTCAAACTTGGGTGGTGCTGCTTTATTCCACCAAGATGCACAATAGACAAAGAAGCTTATTAAAAGTACGAGTAATCCATGCAACTTGTGTGCAATGTTTTAAATAAACAAATCAGAATTTAAAATGGTATTTTCAAATAATCTGCTTGTTGGAGCTTGACAGTATAAATCACCATCCATCTTCGCTGTCTGGAAAAGAGCAGCTTGTTGTTGCTGAGCTATATTTATTTAAAGGATTGGGAACGGGATAGGCAAGGCTCAATCCTGGATCACTGTGAACACTTCCACAGCAAATGCATCACATCTCTGAATGACCAAAGCTCAGCATTCATCATGAACGCATGTCGGGTCCCTGTACTGTTACAGTAATCTCTTTATAGGCTGACTGTGAGAGACTGTACATTTTGGCCTTTATTGGATTTCTGTGCAATTGGTATGGTATAGGTACCACAAAATCAAAAAACTCTTTGCTTCACACAAGTCATACATCTCAGTGTCAAGATATAATGACAAGAGATCACAATAACAGCTCCGGCTAAATTGTGTTTACGCAAAACCAGTGATTACCATCATCTAACGAGCGGGTTTCATTTACACAATTTACATAGATTTGGCTCCTTGGGAAATGCATCATTTCTTTCTCATATGAAGGGAAACTACATGCAAAACACGCACACACACTTGCATACAAGTCCTTAGAGCGTCTGTGTGTGTAACACTCGCATGAGTTCCTGCATTAGCTACACTTTACAGAGCCATTGTTCTTGTCGTGCTATGGAAGCATTGCACATAATTGGAGAGACCCTGAAGTAATAATCCTTTTGTAGTTTTTCATGCAGTCTTTATTATTACCAGGTGTGTCTAGTTAGCCTATTAGCCCCCTATAGCCCTTGGGTTTCCTTGTGTATATAATATAAACTGACCGTTTGAATTGCTGCAGCAGCTCATCGTATTTCTGGACCACCTCCTTTCCATCCACAGTCTCCAGACACCTATCATAACATAAACAAAGTAGTTGTTTAATGAAGAAAACGAATTGTTGAGTGATTCCCAACCAAGCACAAAGCATAAGATATTTACGGGTGGTTGATGAATCTGAAGTTGTTGTAAGGGATCTGTATGCGTTCCTGCAATTGCTGAACAAATCTCAATCCTCCAGCAACCATAGGCATGTTCTTGAAGACAAGAGAGTAACCTGAAAGACCAACAAACAGTTAAAAATGCAAGATAATAACAAACACAAAGTGATGTGTTAGTGAAAGTCGATAATGAAGATGAAGACCGAACCCTGGGTTTCCCCTGTCTGCTTTTTAAAGATCCTCTTGCAACATTCCAGTTCCTCATCAAACATTTTGATCAGCCTGGGGTATCTAGTCTGAACAACGACTGCAATCAGGGGTCGTTCCAACAGTCTGCCAAACATGTCCAAAACCTGCCAAGCAGAGACTCTATGATTGTGTTCTTTGTATTGAAAAAAGACGAGAGAAGAAAAACACTAAACACAAACACTTTCCACCAACTACTTCCAAAGACATACTTTTTAATATTATGGTTCACTGCACTATCAACTGCAAAAATCTAATATGCCAGTAATGAAATATGTTCCAGGGTGGAATATTCCACCATAAAAAAGACGCTAAAGCGTGTTTTCTTCTTCTTCAGGGTTCAAACTGATCTCTGTTTAAGATCTTAAGGCCATGGAGATTTGTGTATATTCCAGTCTTAAAATTCAGGCTGCGTTCCTGATTGGGATTGATTATACACCAGTATCTATAACTCATTAAAGACATAAAAGCACTGAAACTGTCTATGTATAATGTCCCAAGTCAGGAGTATGTGTGCAGCTTGACCAAAAAACACTTTTGCAACATTATTGTATTTTCACACTAACAGAAAGTGTTGCCTACCTTGAATGCTTCCTCCAATCCAGAAGCTCCATCAAAAGCATGGCCACAGATTCCACCCAATTGCTGGTCGATACGGTCCACCATGAGCTGGAACTCCACTAAATCTGCTTCAAACTCCTACAAACAAGCACCCTTTAATCGAGGAAAGTCAACCTGTCATCTGTGATTTTGTTGCATGTTGTTGGAGAAGTTGCCCACTCACCACATTACTAAGATCAAGGGAGTCATACGGCTTCTCTGAGAATTTCCTGTATTCCTCCAAGAAGGATTCATGTAAGCACTGGACTTGATTGCTGAGAGATTTCCCTTTTATCCCTCCAAACTCAATCTTCTCCAGCTTCATCATATCAACTACAGTCAGCAGAAGAGTCTAGACAATGACAATGAAAAAGAACCAGACAACATTGTCTTCAAATCATAATCTCTACTTCTTTTTTTTTATTTTTTTTTATACATAATTCCATATAGCGTAGTTACCCGGAATGCCTGTATAATTTCAGGATTAGGGCCCAAACATACTCTATGCACATACTGTATGTGAACACAAAAGTACATAAAAAAAAAAAAATCACTGCTTACTTCAATTGTTCTCAGTCTCTTCATGAAGTGATCCAGGTCAACAAACACCATGAGGGGGGAGAAATCCCATGGCTTAACCAAGTTATCATTCTTCTGGTATTGACTCAGGTTGGCCCTTCTGTCCTCGTATGTGCTCCTGAAGTGTGTCAACACGTCTACAGCAGTCTGCATTCGCTGGAGGCTTTCCAACACGTCACCTTTCAGGATGTCGTCTGGGTTCAGAAAGCCCCGGGCCTGACAAACATCACATTAAATAATGCATAAACTAAAATTACCTAACAATGAGCAATACATTTCTTAAAGCGTTTAAGAATCTTTGCTAACCATGGGTATAAAAACACAACTGTTCATTGTTAGTACATTTTAGCTCAGTTACTATAACTAGGACCTTACTAGTTACTCTAATGCCATTTCATGCATTCTGACTTATTTACACTGTTAAAGAGTTGGATTCTCATGCTAAACATGGACAAAATTTGTGCCAGATACACTCCTTCAGGTTTCAAATAAGTTTCGGAAAGTTTTTTTCGAGTATGGCCCACTTCTCCCGGATGAGCGCATCGACTAGAGCAAGAGCACACCCATCATCGGCAGCACCATTACTTTGTTTTTAGACCACAAAATCATGTCTCTAAAGAAAAAGATAATCTTGTTCAGCTTTCCAAATAACCCAGCGTAAAGAGAACAGTACGCGGTTTGTTTTGCCGGAGCAGCAACGGAGTTCTGCAAGTGTGTGTGTTTGTTCCCGGTCACGAGTGGAAACACCAGGCAGTGAGTGAAACTGCATCACATGTCTGTGTTTTGTTGGCAATCGGCATGTAAGTACATAACGTATAGTGAACAGAAAGTTATCCAGGGATAATGCCAAGATGTATTTTGTGTGTGTGTGTGCGCTCGTGTCTCTTTAGCTCCGCCCACTGCACACCTGCACGAGCTCGGCTGTTTTCAGAAAGAAACGGTACAGTGCATCCGATAAATCCGATAAAGCTAAAAACTCTTCGGAGATATGAAGGATGCAGTACTACTCTATAGATACTCAAGATTAACATGAGACTGGCAGAAACAGTGTGTGTTATGTACCCTTAAGAATTATCAGTTGAATCATTTTTTTTAATCTGGGTTTGGAATATGACATTGAGTGTATTGAGTAAATACAGACAGAATTTCAGAAATTAAAACACATAAAAACAAATGACAACAATAACATTGAATTGTTATACACTCTCAGAAAAAAGCACAAAGGCTGTCACTGCTACAGAACCCTTTCAAAAGGTACATGTACCATTTAGGTACTTAATGGTTTAATATGCACCTTTTATAGGGGTAAATAAGGTACAAAGGTGTACCATTTGAAAGGGTTCTGCCCCAGTGACAGCTTTTGTACCTTTTAATAAAGCATTACTTCATGAGCATACCTGCTGGATAAGGAGGTTGCAGATCTCCTGTAAAAGCACTATGACTCGGGCCGGTCTGTTGTAGTATTTGGAGTTTGCCCAAATCAGACACACGGTGTGCATGAGAGGAGCGATCTTTCTCTTCACCTCACTGAAGTCTGCATTCTCCAGATCTTCTAAAAGTCTCTCCATCGGCTTTAGGTAGACTTTGATATCCTTCGCCTCATTTAGAGCTTAATAAACACAATACAAAATCCAATGAAGATTCAAAGCTTTATAAAACAAGAAATACATAAAGTGCTGCAAGGGGTGTAAAATCCGTGTCCCGGTGCTCTTTGGGTAGGGACAGATTCAAAGAAGATACAAAGCTTTCATATAAATGAAGAGGACCTATTATGCCCTTTTTTTATGTTGTTTATGGGCTCTACTAGAACAAAATTTCATGCTTGAATGTTCATTATTTTCCCCATATTCTCCATTGTTGCAGCTCCTCTCTTCCCAGTCTGTTTAGTTCCTGTCTCTATGAAGTCCCTCCTTCTGAAAAAGCACAATGTGCTCTGATTGGTCAGCTGGAGCAGTGTGTTGTGATTGGTCAAGCGCTCCGAGTGTGTTTGGGAAATTTTCCGCCACTTACCATAACTGCCAGTTTCAACCATAGACTGTAAAAAAATGATGGACGACGTGCCTTCACTTTCTTCAGTTGATGTAAGTGAAGCCGCCAGTGTTCAAATACGGCGCTGACATCTTGGGTCTCTATTGGTACTCAAGATTAACATGAGACTGGCAGAAACTGTGTGTGTTATGTACACTTAAGAATTATCAGTTGAATATGACATTGAGTATACTAAGTAAATACAGACAGAATTTCAGAAATGTTCTGTTTTTGGTTGTAATAATTTGTGGATTCGTGATCCAACTTTAGAATACGTAAGTACCGCACTTTCCAATGCGTGTTTACAAATCGTCTTTCTGAATGTGCTAATGTGGCTAAAGAAGCGCGCTTTGATTACTTCTTAAAAATAAAACTAATGGCATACAGCTCTGATCTCTGTGAATACGGAGACAATGGTAACCTTAGCCACCGTATAGCGTCCTAACCAGCACATTCACAAAGGCTTGCGTACATTCACCAGATATAACGTGCAGTACTTAAATGTTCGGAAAATGAAGTTGGTCAAACAGTTGGTATTGATCCATCTTTGCAAATTCTACTCGCTGTGTGAGGTTCTCCACACTCCAGTTGTTGTTATCCGAGCTGTAAAGGCTCCGCCCTATTTTGAAAAGGAGGCAGGGAGCAGCAGCTCATTGTAATTTAAAGAGAAACACACAAAATTGGCGTATTTTTGCTGCCACCCAAATAGGGGCTTTCAAAACATCCTATAATAATTAATCTGTTTGAGCTGAAACTTCACAGACACATTCTGGGGACACCTGAGACTTATATTACATCTTGTGAAAAGGGCATTATAGGACCCCTTTAATGCATCACGTTTAATTATTAATTAATAAATGAATGTGCACAACACCATACCTTCCGCAACATCCTGGAGCATTTTTGTAAAAGCAGGATAATAACTGCTGTCTATTTCATTCAAAAGCTCAGCCAATGTGGCCACTGTAGGTGCCTGGAGCTGGCTGTGTATGCCCTTAAGATCAGCAAGCCTGCAACACAACATAAAGAGGACAAACAAGGCTGCAGGGATTTTCCAGGCAGCATCCGAGTGAATGAACTCCCAGTACAGTGTGTCACACTAACCTGTTCTTCCAAAAGCTCAGCTCTGCATGTGGAGTGGGGTTTTTGCCCTCAAGTAACAGCTCTGACGAGTCCTTCTTCAGGACCTTATAGACTTGATTAGTCCAATTGATCACAAATGTCTCCATTGAATAAACGAGCCTTCTATCCACGAACAAACATACCAACGAAAATGTAAATGAAATAGCTCAGACAGAAAAGCATGTTTATTAAAATCCCATCGTTTTAATAAGTCACCTCTTATCTCCTTCATGAGAAACTTGCTCAAGCTGCTCCAATTCTGGAGGCAAAGGAAGGTAAGTTTTGCCTTTGACTTTTGCAGCTATGACAAGCATGTTGTTTTTAAGAACGTGGAAATGTTGCATGAAGTCCTGAGAAACATCATGAGGAATGCCCAGGTGGTTCCTTGGATTGGACAGAACCGCTTCAGCAACCTAAAATAAAGAGAATTAAATTAGACAATGGCATCTTATGCTGTGACAATGTTTGTGGACACTTTTAATCAAATGACTTTCAGTCAGACATGCAGGAACACAACGAAAAGTCCTATATCTTAAAAAGCAGCCTTCACTAATAAAACAGTTTGTGGTGCCGAGTATATAATCAAACAATAAGGTAGAAGAGGTCCAGCCATATTGTGAAAATAGTCAGGGCTAATGGCTGATGTTAGGAATGACACGCAGCTTGCTGACCGTACTGTACTATAATTACCATTAACCTATTGTCTCCACGGTAACCCAGTGTTTACAGTGATCCTGCTATTGTGAGAGTCTTCAGGCGAACGTCTGTGGACTATTGCTTGGAAACAGCTTTGATGTTTTGTGTACTATATATGCAACCCATGAACAATGGTTCATTTCTGAATCAGTTTGGAAATAAAGCCATGCAGTTTTCTTAAAGGGACAGTTCACCCAAAAATCATCCCATGATTTACTCCCCCTCAAGCCATCACAGGTGTATATGACATTCTTCTTTCAGTCGAATACAATCAGAGTTATAATTATTTTATTTTTTTTAAATCCAAGCATTATAATGGCAGTGAATGGGAGCCCAAATTTTGAAGCCCAAAAAAGTGCATCCATCCATTCATCATAAACGTAATCCATACAACTCTGGGGGGTTAATAAAGGCCTTCTGAAGTGATGCATTTGTGTAAAAAAAATATGTCATACCCCCATGTCATCCAAGATGTCCATGTCTTTCTTTCTTCAGTGGAAAAGAAATGAAGGTTTCTGATGAACACATTCCAGGATTTTTCTCCATATAATGGACTTCAGTGGGCTCCAAACGGTTCAAGGTCCGAATGACAGTTTCAGTGCCGCTTCAAAGGGCTTTAGACGATACCCAGGAATAAGGGTCGAGGAATAAAAAGGGTCTGATCTAGCCAAACGATCGGATACGCTTGAAAATGTTCTTTTAGGCTTTCTAATATTAAAACACACAGGACGTTACGAAATGGGCATTACGTAAGCTTAAACTGACACAAAGACGTGAATATGTGTGTGTGGTCCTTCCACACATTTGTACTTCCGCCTACGTCAAGCGTGACCTTTTTAACGTAATTGCGCATTACGTGACGTCACAAACGCGCATCACAGAACAGAGCAAGGCGTTTTTAAATGACCGATCGTTTGGCTAGATCAGACCCTTATTCCTCGTCTGGTATCGTCTAAAGCCCTTTGAAGCGGCACTGAAACTGTCATTCGGACCTTGAACCGTTTGGAGCCCACTGAAGTCCATTATATGGAGAAAAATCCTGGAATGTGTTCATCAGAAACCTTCATTTCTTTTCCACTGAAAAGTTTCCACGGAGGAGTTTCTGCCTCAGGTGGAGGAGTTCAGGTATCTTGGGGTCTTGTTCACGAGTGAGGGAAGGATGGAACGGGAGATTGACAGACGGATCGGTGCAGCTTCTGCAGTAATGCGGTCGATGTACCGGTCTGTCGTGGTGAAGAAGGAGCTGAGCTGTAAGGCGAAGCTCTCGATTTACCGGTCAATCTACGTTCCTACTCTCACCTATGGTCATGAGCTGTGGGTCATGACCGAAAGGACAAGACCCCGGATACAGGCGGCCGAAATGAGCTTTCTCCGCAGGGTGGCTGGGCGCTCCCTTAGAGATAGGATGAGAAGCTCAGTTACTCGGGAGGAGCTCAGAGTAGAGCCGTTGCTCCTCCACATCGAGAGGAGCCAGTTGAGGTGGCTCGGGCATCTATCTCGGATGCCTCCTGGACGCCTTCCCGGGGAGGAGTTCCGGGCATGTCCCACCGGGAGGAGGCCCCGGGGAAGACCTAGGACACGAAGGAGGGATTATGTCTCCCGGCTGGCCTGGGAACGCCTCGGGGTTCCCCCGGAAGAGCTGGAGGAAGTGGCTAGGGAGAGGGAAGTCTGGGCGTCTCTGCTTAGGCTGTTGCCCCTGCGACCCGGCCCCGGATAAGCAGAAGATAATGGATGGATGGATGGATGGATGAAGAAAGAAAGACATGGACATCTTGGATGACATGGGAGTGAGGAAATTTATTTAAAAGTGAACTAATCCTTTAATGTACTGAAAAAGACGCAACGTATGACATAGGACGTAGCATAAGCACTTTGAACTGCGAGAGGCGTTTGAGCAAGATGAATGCGGAAGGCGGTCCGCCGGAAGCTAGATATTTTCCTTACAAAAACGCATCCCTTCATTTTTAATATAACTCCGATTGTATTCGTCTGAAAGAAGAATGTCATATGCATATAGGATGGCTCGAGGGTGAGTAAATGATGGGGTAATTCAAATTTTTGGGTGAACTATCCCTTTAATTACTACATAAGGAGACAAATCACACCGTTATAGCACATTCACACTCTAACCAGCGCACAGGGAACGTTCTCAGAACATTCTGCAAACGTTCTTCCAGTAACGTTCGTTCAAAGTTACCTGGTCTTTAATAATGTTATCTCAAAACGTTAGCACAAAAACATTATTTAGACATGGAACATTTTATCCTGAAACATATTTTAGTTTTTTTATGTTACTACTTAAAAAGTGAATATGAAAGCACTAAATTGTCCCCCAAACGTAATGAATCACAACCTAATGTGCACTAATACAGCCACATCATGGCAAAGATATCCGAACTTTAGATGAACTGAATGTTATTATACCATCAAGTAAGTTACACTTTCTTCCACTAGACATTAAAATCTTGAAGCAACATTCATTATGTGTGTGTAAAGACAAATGGGCATTTGTGTAGAGTTGGTTAATGTTATGTGATTTAAAACATTACAAAATAGTGTCTATGTGAAATGTATTTGCTTATTTGGGTTCAATCGATTGTATAAACTGTGTTCTGAATTATCCTGGTTTGACCGATTCTTTGATAAGAACCGACTCAAATGAATCATTCGTTGCTAAAGGACATCACCTGATTCTAAACAGCTAACAGAAGATTGCTTTTCAAAGACGATACCAACCATAATTCATGATACATCATGTAGTAGTTAATAGCGTTGCAGTTTCTGTCAAACACTGTATCTGATAGCTACAAATGCTCTCATTAGTTGCGTTTATACATTTAATCTGATTAAATGATTCATTTAAAAAGAACCGTTTCAAAAGAATGATTCGTTCGCCAAACGGGCATCGCGAACTCGACTCACCTGTTTTAAAGTCACCGAACACTGCTCCAGAGGAGAATGAGACGAACTCCCCCAATTTACATTCGTTTTAATTGTATCGACCTTCAGTGCGGTTTTGCACCGCTTAACAAAATAAACCGATCTGTTCTTCCCGTTTCCCGAGAATCCGAGAGCAGGCATCAGCTGCCCGGAGGAACCGAGCGACACGACAAGAGTCGGGTGCTCAGCTTTATCCAAGAAGTCCTGAATGACTTGTCGTTGCTCTTCTGTGGCAATGCATTTTTGCCAGACGTCAGATTTCAGATTAAATGTTTTCAACACGCAATTTTCTAAGAATTCAAATCTTTTATCAAGTTTTGGCAACTCGTTCGCTGCCATTGTGCCGATGAGTTTGTAACTGATCGGACTGACAGGCTCTGCTTTAAACCGCTGTCTCCATAGCAACCCAGTGTTTACATAGCTGTTGCTATGACTGAGATAAACCGTCAGTTTACTCATTTAAATAAGAACAAATACGAGTTAATTTTTTAGTACAAAATTAATTATTCGGAATAATCCTTCCATTTATTCTACTGGTTAAATACTAATATAAAAAATAAAAAACGCTAATACGTGAACTGACTCGTGTTCTGCGTACTGGTTTGACCGATTCTTTAATAAGAACCGACTCAAATGAATCATTCGTTACTAACAGACATCACTACTTCTGATTGTATCAGCTAACAGTGAAAACACGACTGGATTGCTGAATTATTGTCAAAGAAAATAAAAGACAGGGCTTTAGATTAAGCAAGGATTAGTCCTGGCTTAAGTAGCTAATCGTGCCTTAGAAGAAAACATTACTGATGTGCATCTTGATGCACAACAATAGCACTGACATATGTTTTCAGTTTTATTCTAAGCCATGTCTGTGAAACCTGGGAATTAATTAATAAAACAGATGTTACTTTAAAATAGATGATAACAGTTTGCAGTTTGTGTCAAACACTGTACGGTTCAAAAGAATGATACAAGACCTAAATTTGCCACCTGAACACGCACACAAAAATGGACTCGATTCAACAATATTAAGTGAAAAAACAAAACAAAACAAACAAAAAACCTTAATTGGTCCTCATAGGGAATGAATGGGAAATACTATAATTCAGAGCAATTAAAAATCAATAAATCCAACAAAATGCAGATCAAACATACACCTAAATGAAGGGGTGAGCCTATGCATATGGGATGATACTAGTCTCAAAATGATTAATAAATGCATGCACAATTATCCATGAACTTGATAAATGTTGCAGATATGTTTTACTATCCACAAATAGTGTGCGTCCAAAATACAGAATTCCATGAATGTGCAGCGATTTGTACAAATAGAGACATTTTTGTGAATACAAATGTTTTCTTTTGCATTAGCGTATCATAATTTGCCCATGCAACAAAGATGTGCATTTGTGGATCATGTGGCACGCGTGCATTTATTGGTCAATCTCATTTGATTCATTTGGATTTTAAGACTTTCTTTTAGCGTTTTCAAGCATTTCACAACCCACACACAAACAACTACCAGTGAATACGCCTAGTGCTGATTATTAATGCATGCACAAATACCAAAAGTGCATTTCTACATTTAAACTAATACTTTACAACTTGTGATTTTGAATCAATGTTTTGTACAGACACACACACACACACACACACACACACACACACACACACACACACACACACTCACACACTCACACACAAAGTCAGATCAAAGTCCTACTGCATTTGTTGATGCTTGCAAACAGAACATGTTGTACACGTTGTACACTGTATCTGTTTGTTACCATTCACTTTTATTGAGTTATTGTTAGGTTTATTGTTTATTCTTACCGGTTTGGTACTTTGAGTGATTGAAATCTGATGCCTCCTACTTTGTCTTTTCCTTATAGCATGGTCATATTTGTCTGTAAGCATGTTTTGGCATCTTTGTGGTCTCACCCAACACAAATATATATATATTTTTTTAAATTGACAATTTTAACTTGTGATAAAATCTTACACCAATGGTTTATAGATTTCAGCCTGCAGACAATACTGTCATATAGGGGCTATTGATATTTTTGCTATTTTATACCAACATATGTCACCAAGATGGACATCAGATGTCTGAACTTACTGGAATTAATATTAAAAAATAAATAAATAAAAAGAAGTATATTTTACATAAAAATATGGTACTTTTAGAGGTAAATCAATGCAAAAATACCCCCAACAATTACAAATTTATCAAAGATAGTGATATGATATTTATTAAAAAAAAGCTGAGACCTTCATGCCCAATTTGTCCACAAAGGACCAATAGTGGCAGGTGTGACGTCACTTTGTAGGCCAACCGGCAGTTCGCGTCGCACTGGTTCCCTCGAGAAAAACCCAGTAGGATTTTCCCATAGGCTTTTGGATTATTGCAACAAAAAAGAGCTCTGTGATCAACAAAAGTTTATGATACTTACACGTTTTGTCCATCAAGATTTTTGGAACAACTTATGAATTTTGAAGCCTAAATGCAGTCGCCAGAAGTAAAAAGCTAAAGATCACCACCACTAAACTTCCGACAACTTTCAAATTTCTCAAAAATGTTTCCCGTTTGAGTTAGAATAGTTTATAAGAGCAGAATTATAGACATAAATTATGAATTTATTCAGCAATCCCTTCTCTTCAACGTCATTCTCCTAAACACAGTGCAGCGCTTCCGGGTTCTACATCAGAACTCCGGCTTAAATTATGACAGTATTAAATTACATGTTTAATTCAAAGTCAGAGTTGTAAGGGTGGATCGCCTACAGCGGTTCTGACTGCAGGGTTGCCGAATGACTAAAGAAACGTTATCAGCAAGATGAGAGAAAACTGTACATTTCTCGTCTTTACCACCCACTGCAGCTTATATCAACGGTGGAAATAAGCGCAGTTACAATAGCTAAACGTGGGAGAGCGTGGCTATAATGTGACTATATTGTATTGCAATAGGTAACACTTCAAAGTCAATACCAAATCAAAACTAGTTAGAAAATCATTTATAATTGAAAGATTAATGACAAAATCTAGTTATGGTTACACTTAAAACAGTTACAAAATAGATGTATGACTATAACTTTACAGTTTTTTACAATTGCTATGACAATTTTCTCAATACTTTTAACAAATTTCCTAAACTCTTAATGCAGTTAGCACAACATCTGTCTGTGTAGGCTATACAATTAACACATTTATTGTTGCTTTAACACAAAATGCATATAGTTAACACAAACTCAACCAAGAACAAAACGATGTATTTTTACTGCCGAATTGACCAATGCTTTAACACTGTGTCAGAACAGAAAACACCATGTTCTAAACCTAACCTTATAGGCTAAAGTCACAGTGAACAGCTGTTCATATTGTGAAGTGAAACACAAATATAACCCCTGTATTTTATTCCATTGGTACTGAGAAACAGCCGATTGAAGTTATGCAAATATATAAATCACAGCTGATTCTCATCTAGGAATTGCTCAGGTGTTGATATTCTTTCGGTCACATGACCATATATAGTAAACGAGGGCCTCTTTGGACTGATCTTGTGTGGAAAAAGGAACAATATAGAGCAACACAAAGAAAGTAAGAAAAGAGGAGAGGAAGATGAGTACCAGGACAAGGGAGAGGAACGCCTGGACAAGGTAGAGACTGAGGAGTTAGAATGCATGGAGGCGCTCGAAGACGGGCCAGAATTAAGGTAACTGATTGTCAGGAACGGTTGTGAGAATAGGGAGTGAGGACTCAAATGCAGGAAGAAAGGGAGGTTTATTTAAATAATAAAATAAAACGAACAAAAACACCCACGAGGGGGAAAACAAAACTAAACAAAGACACAACACCAGGGTCAGGAAACATGAAGCAGGTCTGGGAACAGCACAGCAAACACAAGGAGACTAAATAGATAAACAAGGCAGGTAATGAGGGAAGACAGGTGGGGCAAATAATGAGCGGGGTCAGGACAATAGACAGGAGACATGACATAACCAAAACATGACAACCCAAAGCACATGGATAGAAACTAACTAGACAGGACAGAAATGTGACACTGATGAAATAAGAGCTACTATCATAGACCATGTCATAAACCACAGGCTATATCATACACCATGCTGGTGAACGAGTACAGCCAAACCTCAGCCGGGACAAGGTGGCATCCATTATCCAGAATTTACGAGAAACCAGGATATTGTATAAGGGCTTCTCCTACTGCAAAGTCTAAATACTTTTACCATGTATTACAGTGACAGTAATATGTAACTGTATTCTGTCCATCTAAGGATTCAACATCTACCTCCCTCAGGGGGCAGAGGAAAGCTCCTGAATGAAGAACAGGAACTTACTATTGTCAACATGACGATTGTTTATAATGAAATAAAACTGAAGGGCATCCCACAAAGCTACTCTGAGACAGGTCATTCATTTTTTGTATTGAATTTAGAAACAAAATGCATGCATTTACTAAACCCAACAAAACAAAAATCAACAGACACATAATCTATGATCAATAAAATCAACTGTATTTTGTTTAAGGGCAGACCTGACACAGTTTCTGTAATTCCATCTGGTGTTAGTGTTTTTATGACATTGTGCTATGATTGACTAAATGTTCCTGTTGGACGAGAACATGTGTTAGTATTTAGAATTTTTTTTTGATTTTGAGACATTGTGTTTTGGTAGACATAGTGTATTGTGTTAGAGTATTATTGTATTTTGAAAATTAGTGTTGGAGTTTAGTTTACAATGTGTGATTTTGAGCAATTTGTCAATTGTGTGTTGTAGGTGTGTTGGAGAAAATTTGTTAAAAGTATTGAAACAATTGTCACAGCGATCGTAAAAAAAACTGTAATACCATTAATCGTACCCGGCATGAATAGAATGTTACCTGAGGGATAGAAAGTGAGAGAGAGGAAGTGTAGAGAGAAAGAGACAAAAAAAGAGAAGAAGAGAGCAAAGAGGAGAAGAGTCAAAGATAGGGCCCTCAAGAAGAGAGAGAGAGAGAGAGAGAGAGCCAGAGAATAAAAGAGACAGAGCAACAGTTACAATCTTCTTTTCATCTCTTCCTTGACCATGTGACTGAAACCCTAATGTGAGCCATTCAAACTGACCAATCAGACCAAACTTCCCCCACTGTGCTACAGGTGTGACCTTTGGCCTACAGGCCTTCAGCATCCCTGTGTCTTTAGTTATGGGCAGTTATGGGGGCATATACATAAAGAGTGTCTTTGTGCCTCTTAACAGACACAAAATGCAATCAAAATGTCTGTCCAACATGAACAGGGCCCTTACATGACAACGAGATGCGTTTAGCCACTTAGCCATTGTTTAAATTCACCTAAATAGTGTTTTAGATGGCTAGCTGTAGTCTCGCGCTGAAGTCCCGTGGGAACTCAATTGTAGCCGGAAAAAGGTAAATAGTGGGAGGAGCGTGGTGTGTGTGAAGAGTGACTTGTTCCCAGTGCATGTTGGACTCCGGCAGGGCTGCCCTTTGTCACCGGTTCTGTTCATAATTTTTATGGACAGAATTTCTAAGCGCAGCCAAGGGCCGGAGAGTGTCCGGTTTGGGAACCACATGATTTCGTCGCTGCTTTTTGCGGATACCGTTGTTATGTTGGCCTCCTCAGACCAGGACCTTCAGCGTGCACTGGGACAGTTTGCAGCCGAGTGGGAATCAGCACCTCCAAATCCGAGGCCATGGTTCTCAGCCGGAAAAGGGTGGCTTGCCCACTTCAGGTTGGTGGAGAGTTTCTGCCTCAGGTGGAGGAGTTCAGGTATCTTGGGGTCTTGTTCACGAGTGAGGGAAGGATGGAACGGGAGATTGACAGACGGATCGGTGCAGCTTCTGCAGTAATGCGGTCGATGTACCAGTCTGTCGTGGTGAAGAAGGAGCTGAGCTGTAAGGCGAAGCTCTCGATTTACCGGTCAATCTACGTTCCTACTCTCACCTATGGTCATGAGCTGTGGGTCATGACCGAAAGGACAAGACCCCGGATACAGGCGGCCGAAATGAGCTTTCTCCGCAGGGTTGCTGGGCGCTCCCTTAGAGATAGGGTGAGGAGCTCAGTTACTCGGGAGGAGCTCAGAGTAGAGCCGTTGCTCCTCCACATCGAGAGGAGCCAGTTGAGGTGGCTCGGGCATCTATTTCGGATGCCTCCTGGACGCCTTCCCGGGGAGGAGTTCCGGGCATGTCCCACCGGGAGGAGGCCCCGGGGAAGACCTAGGACACGCTGGAGGGATTATGTCTCCCGGCTGGCCTGGGAACACCTCTTGGTTCCCCCGGAAGAGCTGGAGGAAGTGGCTAGGGAGAGGGAAGACTGTTGCCCCCGCGACCCGGCCCCGGATAAGCAGAAGATGATGGATGGATGGATGGATATATCTTTATGTAGACCTATGTGTAACAGAAGAGGCAAAAAAGTGTTTGTTCACAGTATTTGTATTTATTTAAAAAATGGACCACTCATGTACGGTGGCCGAGAAGTGCAAAACAAATCCCAATTCTGAAAACAAAATAACAAATTAGAAAGCACAATGACAAACCTGAAAACAAAATAGCAAGTCAGAAAACACAACGACAAGTCGGACAAAATGGAAAAGGTAGGTATATGAGGAGAATGGAATATTGACCACTGATTGGACGAGACATCTGTCAATCAAGACATGCAGAACGTACAGCAGGCTGCGGCAGGAGAAAGATGATTTGCGTGTGCATGTGTAAATATTAGAGCTGTCTCTTTTTTTTTTTTTACAGGCTAATTTAGTGAGATTAATTATGGAGAAAGAAAAACTTTTCATATGAAATATGCCTACCACTGTCTGGTTGAGTCCCTTTCTTTTCCCTATCGCTTATCAGCTTGGAGAGGCATTTAATTTGAAATAAAAATAAAGTGTCTAACAGACCTACAATAAGATAATCTATTTGCATTAAATGGCGTCTTGCACATCTAGAATAGCCTAGTTTTTGAATTTGTTATTTTGTTTTCATAATTGTGATTTTGTTTTGCACTTCTCGGCCAGTGCCTGAAAACATAACATTTCTGGACTTCTGGAAATAACAGAAATACATAAACAAATAATGAATGCGAAAAATAAATCAATACACATTTCAGTTCTTAAAACAAAGAATTACACCCTCTGCAGCAGCTCAGACAGCTCTTTAATAACTGAAATGTATGTGCTTTCTGCAGACTGTTGCAAGTGCAATTGTTTAGTTTTGTTAATTATTATTTTTCTTTATATATTCATACCGGGATGTAGGCCTACTTTCAGTCACGCGGTATAGTAAAGATGTGTAGTGAATGTTTAAAATTGTGTGCAAAACAATTCCGTACCCTCTTCAGCTTCAGGTCCTCTTATATAGTACAAAAAACAGTATTACTTTGATTTAACACGAATAGTTGGTATGTGACTACCTTAAAAACATTTCTTTAGAACTTTTCTCTAGGGCGTCTGGTTTAAAATTAAATCGTAAAAAAATTTGAATTATCTCCAATTCACTCTGTCAACCTTATTCCTGTTAAAGATACTGTTTAAATACTTGCATTTTCTTTGGAAATCAGGGTCCCAGAGTCTGGAGGAAGAGAGGAGAGACACACAATCCACGTCGCTTGAGGTCCAGTGTAAAGTTTCCACAGTCAGTGATGGTTTGGGGTGCCATGTCATCTGCTGATGTTGGTCCACTGTGTTTTCTGAGGTCCAACGTCAACGCAGCCGTATACCAGGAAGTTTTACAGCACTTCATGCTTCCTGCTGCTGACCAACTTTATGGAGATGCAGATTTCATTTTCCAACAGGACTTGGCACCTGCACACAGCGCCAAAGAAACCAGTACCTGGTTTGAGGACCATGGTATCCCTGTTCTTAATTGGCCAGCAAACTCGCCTGACCTTAACCCCACAGAAGATTTTGTGAATATTGTGAAGAGGAAGATGCGATACGCCAGACCCAACAATGCAGAAGAGCTGAAGGCCACTATCAGAGCGACCTGGGCTCTCATAACACCTGAGCAGTGCCACAGACTGATGGACTCCATGCCACGCCGCATTGCTGCAGTAATTCAGGCTAAAGGAGCCCCAGCTAAGCATTGAGTGCTGTACACACTCATACTTTACATGCTCATACTTTACATGCTCATACTTTACATGCTCATACTTTACATGCTCATACTTTACATGCTCATACTTTACACGCTCATACTTTACATGCTCATACCTTTCAGTTGGCCAAGATTTCTAAAAATCCTTTCTTTGTGTTGCTCTTAAGTAATATTCTAATTTTCTGAGATACTGAATTTGGGATTTTCCTTAGTTGTCAGTTATAATCATCAAAATGAAAAGAAATAAACATTTGAAATATATCAGTCTGTGTGTAATGAATGAATATAATATACAAGTTTCACTTTTTGAATGGAATTAGTGAAATAAATGATATTCTAATTATATGATCAGCACGATCACCAGTGAGAGTGCCCGTGTTTACCACCAGAGGGCACTCCATCCCAGACTATTGCCTTCAAGGACTACATTACCCATAATCCTTTGCCCAGGCTCATCAGCCATCATTGTTTACACCTGGGTGTCATTAGCCTCATCACCTCAGCCCAGTGTTGCCTAGTCCGCGGAATTGGGCTACTTTAACACTATTGCCGCGGGCTGTTTTTCATGTCCGTGAGTTGAAGTGATGTGATATTTAGCACCGGGAATGCGAATTGTATCAGGGAACCCTGCCAAAAAAACAACAACATATATTTCCCCCCCCCGGAACGCGATTTTTACTGGGGAACCCTGCCTCAGTCCTAAGCAATTGGGCGGATTTTGTTGTAAAACCTGGCAACCCTGCCTCAGTCCTATTTAAACCACGCTCACTTTGTCATTCACTGTCTTATTAGATGTAATGCTGCAATTCCGAGTGGTTTCACAGTTGCATGTCGGTTGGGTTTTTGGGACGTTTCGCCTGTGTTCCCTGGCTGTGTCGACTGACCCATTTGCCTGTACAGTGGATTGGCCCTTTAATAAAATTGAATTTGGATCCTCAGCCTTTGTGTCTTGGGGTAGTTTGTTACAATAAGCCTTTTCTTGGGATTTTATTTTTGACAGGAATAGATTCCTGAAAACACTTTCAAACTCTTGTTTTTTTTTTTCACAAGGAACTCTGTCAATACTTCTCATTAAAGCTAAAGAAGAAAAAGAATGCCTTAAAATTGTGTACGCTGATAGAGGATCTTAAAGTTAAATTATCTTATGTTATGATGCTTGTCTGTTGTCTGATTTAGCATTTCATATTCTGTACTAGGCCATTTTTGTTTGTTAATTTTGTTCATTAAAAGTTTTTGCAAAAAAAAAAAACATTTCTTCATGGCGCCCGCAAACAAATAGACCAATCAGTGTAACTTGCAGCGCGCTCTTTTGGTACAAATACATACTACACTGGTCAAATTTGAGAATTTAAAGTAATGTTTAATGGTCGATAATACGTAAAATTTATCTGACAAGAAACAAGACTAAGTACGTTTTTCGTCCTTAGTATTGTGTATTTATCACACACAAATGAGTATCGCGTGTTTACATTTTAACGGTTTTTTTTTTTAAAACGTAACTGTAAGATCCCCGTCGACGGTTACACTGACCGGAAGATGTTTCCTTATTCATTTATAATCTCATTTTCGCTATTTTTATAATGCCACACGTTAAGAATTGTAGTACAGTATATGAAAACTGCTCTTTACCACAGAAGTGACCACAAAAGTAAACTTCAGCAAATGTGTTCAATAAATCGTGAATTACTTTTGCCCTCCTTAGTTTCTGTTGTTGTAGGACATTGTCTTAGTAACTAATGGATGATTTATCTAGAAACCTGGGCATCTGTCTCCTGTTTTGAAGCTCCGAAAGAGAGACACTCGACACAAAGTATTGAAACTGTATTGACTATTTCTAGAAGCTCTGTTTTACTTTATCGTCTTTAAACAGTGCATCTCTTGCTCTTATTATTAGCTATGGCCACCTTGAAACGACATACGGATCTATGGAAGGTTTATAAGGAGGAAATATCCAGCAGCACTCAACAGTAAGTGGTATTATTTTTTACAAATCAGTCAATATTATTGCTTACACAGACGTTCATGCCTGCAGAAATATTTTTATTAGGTCTGCATACTTTTCCCAAACATAAGGGTGGGTTGCACCAACAAGGATTAAATTAAACTCAGTTTAGAGCTAATCTAGGATTTGTTGATCTAGGCTTTATTTTAAATCAGTTGTGTTGATTACCAGATTAACAAATCAGGGATTAGAATTTAACCTGCGATTAAAACCTCCATTTACGATTAATTTTCGCCGCCATGATGGATACGCAACAATACTAATTAATGTCCTTCTTTATTGACCACGGCTCAATTCGCTTTATTTTGATTAGTAATAAACACCTCTCTGAGACCTATCTCAGTTTAATTGTAGGTGCACTTTATTTAATTTAAACCTCCTCACATGAAAAATTAATCCATAATTGAGAGTTTAAAGTTATGGAGCAACGGGATTAAAGTGAATCTATCATAAATATAAATTAAATCCAGGATCAAAATGATGGTTTTAAATGTAAACCTGCTTATTTTTAAACAAGGTTTAAAGTTTGGTGCAACAGAATTATTAGATAAACCTTGATTTAACCTAGATTTAAGGTGGTGCAACCCACCCAAGGTGTTATAAAGAATCCATTTAATTTGATCAGTCAATCAAAAGAGGCATTTAAGCAACGTCCGTTGGTGATGCCCCTTTGGAAATAATTTGTCTATGAAGCTTTGCCAGACCATAATTCAGTTACTACTGAGAATGGTCTGGTTTTAACCAGGCTACAGGAAAATGCATTAAAAAAAAACCAATCAGTGGAATGTGGATGACACCCGGTGGCAGTTTTTGGTACAGCGTCTAAACAAAATCTCATGGGAACTTACATTTTTGTGACATCAACTTCAAATTTGGAGCACAACTTGGTTTGACATATGGCTTTGATTTTGAGCTTCCATAATATTGCCTGCATAGCTACTTGTACAAATTTTTACTCACTTTAGGTGTCTAAAACACCTAAAAACACAGAAGATTGCTAGCACAAAGCTAGCACATAATTGTGTTTTCATAATAATTATCGTAATTTTTTGACCTGAGCCAAGCCTTAAGTGCTTGTGAGCATTTGCATATTACAGGATATGTGCTTTGTTAAAGAACAGGCATGTTGTTAAGTGCTGCAATGCGTGATTTTTCAGCTGCTCAGCTGTGATTAGGGGTGGCGTTATAATCAGTAACTTTTCCAGCTCATTTCGGTTTGTTGTCGTGTATACTCATGGCAACATGCTTTCATGATAAATTACAGAAGCTATGTCATTGATTTCACTGCATATAGTGTGATTGGACGTAGAGCTTTTAACATCAACATGACATTTTAGAGGTTTCTAAACAGAAGTTTTAATTTAGTTTGCTATACAAATTAAGCGTGATTATTTGATGAATTTAATTTTAATATTTTATAAAATTGTGTTTTCCCTCTCCTGTCCACACAACTTTATAAGAACAGATATGCAAACTTGTTTTGGTCATGAGAGTCTCTTAATTAGCTACACAAAAATACAGGGTTTTTCTAGAAAATGAGGAACAAGCAATGTGCATCAGGTGTGTTTTGCTTTTTTATGTTTTTAATTAATTTATGAGGTTTTATATTGTTACATTACAACACTGTTACATTTTGTGCATGCAGTTAGCTTATTTTGTTGTGCTATAAATAAAAAAGCCTGACAATGTGCTGCTAAACACCTATAAGTATTGTTGTATTCTGCCACAATTCTCACTGACGTGCCCCCAACTCGTAAACTCTGGGCTTAAAGAAAATCCAGAGCTTCCCGCTCGTATTTACGACTTTGTGTTGGCGTTCATGTGGGTCCAAGACACATCGAGAAAGTAGCTGCAATTGCTGTTTGCTCCACATGGCGTCTCTGTGACTCTCTCACACAGACAAGCACAGCACAGTCTGTCTCTTCCTACAAAACCTTCTTCTGCTCTTCTGTCTCTCTTTTACCCCATGCATTTCATGGTAATCATCATTTTGATAACGAGCATGGCATGGTTGTTGGTGCCAGACGGGGCGGTCTGAGTATTTCACAATCTGCTCAGTTACTGGGATTTTCACGCACAACCATTTCTAGAGTTTACAAAGAATGGTGTGAAAAGGGAAAAACATCCAGTATGCGGCAGTCCTGTGGGTGAAAATGCCTTGTTGATGCTAGAGGTCAGAGGAGAATGGGCCGACTGATTGATGAACTTTGACTGAAATAACCACTCGTTACAACCGAGGTATGCAGCAAAGCATTTGTGAAGCCACAACACACACAACCTTGAGGCGGATGGGCTACAACAGCAGAAGACCCCACCGGGTACCACTCATCTCCATTACAAATAGGAAAAAGAGGCTACAATTTGCACAAGCTCACCAAAATTGGACAGTTGAAGACTGGAAAAATGTTGCCTGATCTGATGAGTCTCGATTTCTGTTGAGACATTCAGATGGTAGAGTCAGAATTTGGTGTAAACAGAATGAGAACATGGATCCATCATGCCTTGTTACCACTGTGCAGGCTGGTGGTGGTGGTATAATGGTGTGGGGGATGTTTTCTTGGCACACTTTAGGCCCCTTAGTGCCAATTGGGCATCGTTTAAATGCCACGGCCTACCTGAGCATTGTTTCTGACCATGTCCATCCCTTTATGACCACCATGTACCCATTCTCTGATGGCTACTTCCAGCAGGATAATGCACCATGTCACAAAGCTCGAATCATTTCAAATTGGTTTCACTGGTTTCAATGAGTTCACTGTACTAAAATGGCCCCCACAGTGACCAGATCTCAACCCAATAGAGCATCTTTGGGATGTGGTGGAACGGGAGCTTCGTGCCCTGGATGTGCATCCCACAAATCTCCATCAACTGCAAGATGCCATCCTATCAATATGGGCCCACATTTCTAAAGAATGCTTTCAGCACCTTGTTGAATCAATGCCACGTAGAATTAAGGCAGTTCTGAAGGCGAAAGGGAGTCAAACACAGTATTAGTATGGTGTTCCTAATAATCCTTTAGGTGAGTGTACATTGTACATTTATTTCACTCCATATTTCCCCTCTCTGCTCCATTAAATCTTTAGTTTTGGTGGCCGGAGTGTCCGTCTCCTGGAGTCACTGGAGTCGAGTCATCTGAGGTCAATGATGGAATCGTTCTTCAAGCAGAGATCTGTGAGATCCAAACCCAACCGAAGAGTCAGAGCATGTGACCGGGTCTCAGCTAACTCTATGAGTTTTGATGAATTCTTCTCGTCTCTGAAAGAAGCGACAGGACAAGACTACCAGAGAAGTGATGTGGAGGAGTTATTCAATGAGGCCAGTTATCTTCAGTTTGTGGTTATTTACTTTAACTTGTCAGGTCTGTTGTGGACATCAGTGTTTAAAGTACAACGTGTTATGCCTGTCTTTTCATGAGTAGAGTTACATGTACCTGTTTGGGCCCTATCAGAGCACCAGTGTCTTCTTTTGTACAGATGGACATCTCTTGCGATGGTCGTGTAGGATGGCAAACGTTCCACACCTTCCTGTATCAGCATTACAAGCATGTCATAGACACGATGCAGGCCTGTAAAAATGTACCCATCTCTCAGCCTTTAATACACCACTGTACCTATAACAAGGTGACAACTTTATGCAACATGTTTAACTTTTGTGTCCATTAATTATGTTTCCTTGACAAAACCACCTGTTATTACGTCTGTCTGTCTGTCTGTCTATCTATCTGTGTCTGTCTGTCTATCTATCTATCTATCTATCTATCTATCTATCTATCTATCTATCTATCTATCTATCTGTTTATCTGTCATTCTCTCTGTCTGTCTAAATCTATCTGTCGTTCAATCCGTCTATTTGTCTGTCTGTCTAAATCTATCTGTCTGTCTAGTCTGTCTATCTGTCTAGTCTGTCTATCTATCTATCTATCTATCTATCTATCTATCTATCTATCTATCTATCTATCTATCTATCTATCTATCTATCTATCTATCTATCTATCTATCTATCGTTCTCTCTCTGTCTGTCTGTCTAAATCTATCTGTCTGTCTGTCTAAATCTATCTGTCTGTTGTTCAATCCGTCTATTTGTCTGTCTGTCTAAATCTATCTATCTATCTATCTATCTATCTATCTATCTATCTATCTATCTATCTATCTATCTATCTATCTATCTATCTATCTATCTATCTATCTATCTATCTATCTATCTATCTATCTATCTGTCTATCTGTCTGTCTGTCTGTCTGTCTGTCTGTCTGTCTGTCTGTCTGTCTGTCTATCTATCTATCTATCTATCTATCTATCTATCTATCTATCTATCTATCTATCTATCTATCTGTCGTTCTCTCTCTCTCTCTCTGTCTGTCTGTCTGTCTGTCTGTCTGTCTGTCTAAATCTATCTGTCTGTTGTTCAATCCGTCTATTTGTCTGTCTGTCTAAATCTATCTATCTATCTATCTATCTATCTATCTATCTATCTATCTATCTATCTATCTATCTATCTATCTATCTATCTATCTATCTATCTATCTATCTATCTATCTATCTATCTATCTATCTATCTGTGTCTGTCTGTCTGTCTAGTCTGTCTATCTGTCTAGTCTAGTCTATCTATCTATCTATCTATCTATCTATCTATCTATCTATCTATCTATCTATCTATCTGTCTGTCTGTCTGTCTGTCTGTCTGTCTGTCTGTCTGTCTGTCTGTCTATCTATCTATCTATCTATCTATCTATCTATCTATCTATCTGTCGTTCTCTCTCTCTGTCTGTCTGTCTGTCTGTCTAAATCTATCTGTCTGTTGTTCAATCCGTCTATTTGTCTGTCTGTCTAAATCTATCTGTCTGTCTGTCTGTCTGTCTGTCTGTCTATCAGTCTGTCGTTCTATCTGTCGTTCTATCTGTCTGTCGTTCTATCTGTCTATGTATAATTTCTTATTTATTTTTGCTTTAGTCTCTTAGAATGTGTAAAAATTTTGTTTTTCTGTCTTTCTACTATTCTAATCATAAAATCACTCACTCATTACATCAGCAAGAGCCTATTATGCGTGTCTTGGCTTTGAGTCAGTCTCCACCTATGCGTTACGTCAGCGTCAGCAAGAGAGGAACTCTGGTTGTGTGGAACAGTCATCTGAACAACATAAAGCCACTGGAGGTGACATTAACATTTAATTCTCAGAATTATATATATATATATATATATATATATATATATATATATATATATATATATATATATATATATATATATATATATATATGTTCAAAAATAATATTTTGTGACCCTAAGCTTCATGAGTCCAAAACTTTTCCTTCATCCCTGTAGATGTGTGGTAACACCTTTAGTAAAAGGCAATATCGTAGGAGGTTCCAGGGTTGGACCACAGACGCTGTCTACATGGCAAATGTTCACAAGATCGCAGTGGCAACCCTGAGCAGGGGCATCCACTTCTTTGATGTTACCACTGCATCTGGTTTTGAGCAAGTTCATTTGTTCGGTATGAGCCAACAAAACTGCTAGTCGTAGTAGTTTGATTTACTGCTTACATTTTGACCTTGTTGTCTGCTTCTTGTTGCTTTCAGGACTGAGTCATGCTGCTACTGCTCTATGTTATTGGTATGACACAGAGGTAGGCCGCTGACATTTCATGCCCTGGTGTTGAACTGGAATTTATTTTAAGCTTGTTAATTCTCCAAGCTGGTTTGTTTTTGTTTTTGTTCACTGTGAGTCATGTTTAATCTGCATCTAGGCTCCAGGAGAAAAGTGTGTGCTGATGTGGGGAGATGAGAAAGGCTCTGTGAATTTGCTGTGGTTTCTTCAGCCTTTCAAGGGGCTCTTTGAAATGCCTTTCACCAACCAAACTGGTCCATTTCAAATCTTCATGCCAGTGAGTGTGTGCGTCTTCATGTAGGGATGATCGTAAAATGATTTTGTGCCAAGCCATGGAAATGTGTGATGATTCTATGAAAACATTTGATACAACAACTATTGGTGTAACGATACACTCGTGTCACGATTCGATATAAATCTCGATACTGAACTCACGATACGATATGTATCCCGATATTTTAAGCCAAAATAAAGAAGATGGGGTTTTTTTTTTATTAAAATAATATTATTATTATTGGTGTATTATCATCATCAGGACCCACAGATATTCCCCCCATTGCATTATTAGACATTATATATAGTTTGTTTAATGTAATAATGTCACTGAAACATTACTTGCGCTTTCAATGCAGGCAGCATGCTCTCCCGTGCTCGCTCTGTCCCGCCTCTCTCGCTATTAATACACTATACATATAAGAATAAACCTTCTAAAATGCTTTGAATAATCATACTACCAAAGCTAAATGTGATCTGATGATTTAAATGATGTTTGCGCTTTGACTTCGAGGAGTGCCGTTCCGGCAGCGCGTGCACCTCAGATGATCAAAGCAATCAATCACAGTTCTAATCGCAAGAACCTGTGTCAAAATGACCGCTCTCAAACTGTCATTTTAATTCTGCATTTACTCACTCGTATTGATTTACTCGTTCGTGTCTCTTCAGAAGACTTGGATTTGGATTAGACCACTCGATTAGTTCTTTTTGCGATGCCTAAGTTTGAGAGTAATGGACTATAACTGGAGGGACAGAAATCCCTCAGGTTTCATAAAGAATATCTTCATTTGTGTTTGGAAGTTAAACGAAAAACTACTTGTGTACATGATGACAGAATTTATATTTGTGGTACATTTGTAAATTTGTGTTTGGGTGAATTATTCCTTATAAATAGGCCTACTACAGCAAGTTGAGCCTTGGATAAAACAACTGTATATCACGAATCATATCTTTCCATCAACGATACATAACGTCACATTTATCATATAAATGTATCATATATCACGTTTATCGATATATCATTACACCCCTAACAACAACAAACGTATCTGTTAAAATGACTGTATTTATTATTATAAGTCCATTTTTTCTACATCTAAAATTGCATTTCACTGATGTTGTGAAAAATATTTCATGAACAGGATATATCTGCGCACAGTGCACTGATCTCCTATCAGCACATCCCAGAAATCCACAGCGAGCCGATCAACAAAATCCTGTATGAGCCCCACGATGAGCTCATTATTACATCATCAGAAAGTCCAGCCAGCTCTGTGGTCATCATTGATGTCAATCAGAAGAGCGAGAAATACATTTGGAGAATAGAAAAGGTGGTGATATATAATGCTTGGTATTGTACATAATGTATGTACTATCTGCACTCCATATTTATCCTTTATGACAGATAGATAACAGATAAACACATGGATGGATGGATGGATGGATGGATGAAAGGGTGGATGGATAGACAGATAGATAACAGATAAAACACATGGATGGATGGATGGATGGATGGATGAAAGGGTGGATGGATAGACAGATAGATAACAGATAAACACATGGATGGATGGATGGATGAAAGGGTGGATGGATAGACAGATAGATAACAGATAAACACATGGATGGATGGATGGATGAAAGGGTGGATGGATAGACAGATAGATAACAGATAAACACATGGATGGATGGATGGATGGATGAAAGGGTGGATGGATAGACAGATAGATAACAGATAAACACATGGGTGGATGGATGAAAGGGTGGATGGATAGACAGATAGATAACAGATAAACACATGGATGGATGGATGGATGGATGGATGGATGAAAGGGTGGATGGATAGACAGATAGATAACAGATAAACACATGGATGGATGGATGAAAGGGTGGATGGATAGACAGATAGATAACAGATAATCACATGGATGGATGGGTGGATGGATAGACAGATAGATAACAGATAAACACACGGATGGATGGATGGATGAAAGGGTGGATGGATAGACAGATAGATAACAGATAATCACATGGATGGATGGATGGATGGATAGACAGATAGATAACAGATAAACACATGGATGGATGGATGAAAGGGTGGATGGATAGACAGATAGATAACAGATAATCACATGGATGGATGGATGGATGGATGGATGAAAGGGTGGATGGATAGACAGATAGATAACATAAACACATGGATGGATGGATGGATGGATGGATGAAAGGGTGGATGGATAGACAGATAGATAACATAAACACATGGATGGATGGATGGATGAAAGGGTGGATGGATAGATAGATAACAGATAAACACATGGATGGATGGATGAAAGGGTGGATGGATAGACAGATAGATAACATAAACACATGGATGGATGGATGGATGGATGGATGAAAGGGTGGATGGATAGACAGATAGATAACAGATAAACACATGGATGGATGGATGGATGGATGGATGGATGGATGGATGAAAGGGTGGATGGATAGACAGATAGATAACATAAACACATGGATGGATGGATGGATGAAAGGGTGGATGGATAGACAGATAGATAACAGATAAACACATGGATGGATGGATGGATGGATGAAAGGGTGGATGGATAGACAGATAGATAACAGATAAACACATGGGTGGATGGATGAAAGGGTGGATGGATAGACAGATAGATAACAGATAAACACATGGATGGATGGATGGATGAAAGGGTGGATGGATAGACAGATAGATAACAGATAAACACATGGATGGATGGATGGATGGATGAAAGGGTGGATGGATAGACAGATAGATAACAGATAAACACATGGATGGATGGATGGATGGATGAAAGGGTGGATGGATAGACAGATAGATAACAGATAAACACATGGATGGATGGATGGATGGATGAAAGGGTGGATGGATAGACAGATAGATAACAGATAAACACATGGATGGATGGATGGATGGATGAAAGGGTGGATGGATAGACAGATAGATAACAGATAAACACATGGATGGATGGATGGATGAAAGGGTGGATGGATAGACAGATAGATAACAGATAAACACATGGATGGATGGATGAAAGGGTGGATGGATAGACAGATAGATAACAGATAAACACATGGATGGATGGATGAAAGGGTGGATGGATAGACAGATAGATACACTAACACATAGACAGATATATAAAAAAACATAGATAGATCAATTAACAAACACATAGATGGATATGGACAGACATTTGGATAGATAAACAAACACAGATAGATATATAGACAGACCGATTATGGATAGACAGACATAGATCAATAGACATTAAGATAAACAGATAATTTGTAGGTCACCGTTCAAAGGGATGATGTTTTACATGGGAAAAGACAGTCACAGACCATTTACAGTAAAACTAAATATATACTCATGATTCAGAGAGGTTGTTGTTGCGGTTTTTAAAGGGGAGTGTTCAGACCCCAATAAAACATCTTCATATAGTTGTTTTGACAAATATTAAAACAGACTATTTCCCCAGTATTTTCCATTCTGTAATATTCAGAGAAGTAATAAGCCACCCCCACAGTAGTTAAACGTTTAATTGCTGTGTATCTTGTTTTATTGTGTAAAACAAGAGTACTGTGACTCATTCATTAGACAGACCAAATTGCAACACGACTACCAGAAAATAATGACACAACATTTGAAACCCATTCACTATGTCTTCATCTCCTCCTTCTTCTGCTGCAGGGAGTCAAGTGTTTTGACTTCAGTTTCTCTCTCGGTCTGCTGGTAACTGCTGGAGTGGGTCCTGCGGTCAGGCTGTGGAACCGCTATGTGACCTCCCGCCCAACTGCGGTTCTGCACAGTCACCAGACTTCTGTGGTGGATGTGGTTATTCACCAAGCATTGAGCAAGATCTTCAGCTACTCTAAGGACGCTGTTAGTTTTCCACTTGCTAAATGTCAAAATGGAAAACATAAAAGATCCAGGGGCTGGATTCATGAAAATCTTCTTAAGAAAGAAGTTAAGAAAAATCTTTAGAAGTTCTCAAATATTTTCTTAAGGGTACATAACGCACACAGTTTCTGCCAGTCTCATGTTAATCTTGAGTATCTATAGAGTAGTATTACATCCTTTATTTTGATCATATTTATAAAAGACAGATACGCTGTATCGATTCTTTCTGAAAACAGCCGAACTCGTGGAGGAGTGCAGTGGGCGGAGCTAAAGAGTCATGAGCACACACACACACACACACACACACACGCTTTACATCATGGCATTATCCCTGGATAACTTTCGATTCACTAAACATTTGTGTTGTTTACATTATATGCACTTAACGTGCTGATTGCCAACAAAACATTTGATGCCGTTTCACTCACCGCCTGCGGTTTCGACTCATGACCGGGAACAAACACTTGCAGAACTCTGTTGCTGCTCTGGGAAGCTGAAAAAGGTTATCTTTCCCTCGCAACCCAAAACACGCTTCTTTAGTGGCTTTAAAAACAAAATCACAGCGCTGCCGACATACTCTTGCTCTCGCTCTGGTTGATGTGTGTGTGTGTGTGCACGCTCATCCGGGTGAAGTGCCCATACAAGGAATTCCACCCTTTATGACGTCATACAGGGCCACACCACTGATCTATATATAGATCAGTGGGCCACACTCGGAAAAAAACTTTCCAAAACTTATTTGAATTTTGGAACTTAGCATGAGGATCAGCTCTTTAACAATGTAAATAAGTCAGAATGCATGAAATAGCATTAAAAAAAAATTCTTAAGAAAATGACAGACTGATCAACTGATCAATCAATGAAGGCAGTGTTTTTGTCTGCAGATGAACGTAATAATCATAAGCATGCAAAATATTTTTGGTGTTTTTACGATGGTTTTAATACTTTCATTTCAAGAATCTGAATTATTCTTAAAGGGTCATCATTTACTCACCCTCAAGTTGTTCCAAACCTAAATGAATTTCTTTCTTATATGGAGCACAAAAAAAGATATTTTGAAGAATATGGATAACCAGACAGTTGATGGACCCCATTGACTTCCATAGTATGGGAAAACAATACTACCATCAGTGGTTACCAACATTCTTCAAAATATCTTCTTTTGTGCGCAACTAAAGAAAAAACAAATACAGGTTTGGAAGAATTTGAGGGTGAGTTCAATGGTGAACTATCCCTTTAAGCCTGAAGAACAATCTTGAGAAAAAAAGGAAAGTAAAGTAGGAAGTAAGAAAATAAGCAGAATATAGCAATTAAGAAGAATTGTATTCTTAAGAATTTTTGTAAATCCGGCCACTGGTGTTTGGTTTTCATTAGTGTAAAACTGGGCAGATTTGTTTTGCATCAAAAGTTTAATTCCAGTTTGATGGCATGAGAAATGGAAATCATGCATTGCTTACATGCAATAAAAGTCAAAGATAAGTAGTTGAAACGCAAGTCAATAACTGGTCTATATCCGTGTCACCTTTCAGGTGCTGAAAATATGGGATATTCCTTCTCAACAATGCATAAAGACAATTCAGCTGAAATTCCCCAATATCCAAGCATGCGTTTCCCCAGAGCAGGGCAGCTTTCCTCTGCTCCTCAACCTGACTGCGGATCCTGTGCTCCTAGTGACCTGCAGGGAGTATCTGGCAGTGCTTCGACTGACAAAATCCAACAAAACGGAATTCAACAACAAGTCCGGCCTGTACACCTGTGCCCTCTATAATCCTCATCTTGCACAGGTTGGTGTTTGGGTTTGTTTGATAGATGGTTTGTGGACTGAACATTATAGGTTCTCATCTTTAATGTGTATTTTGTGCATGGTCGAGGTAATCACAGCCTGTGCTGACTCCACATTGACTGTGTGGGATGTGAAGACAGGAATTAAGAGGATGGAGGTAAGAAACGCTCATGGTAAGGAGGAGGTTTCCTGTATGGCACTGGGCGTACACCAGCGCAGACTGATCTCTGCAGCCACCAATGGCACTATCAAGGCAAGTGTGAGGTTTACCACAAGTTTGGGTAAAAAATGCAAGCCTCAATCAGATGCATTAGTAGTAGTTAGGGTGCAAAGGTTATCAGTCTGTCTAGAAATAAAGTGTGCACTTTCCATTTTCTGGTGCTCTAGGATTTGCCAAAGTGAGCTTTATGCTTGAATTTTATTGTTGCATATACTTATTAGCAAGTAACAGTATATTGCATAACTGTACTGTAAATTATATGCAATGATAAACGGCTGGAATGCACCACAGGCCAATCTGAACAGATTTTAAAATGCTAGGCATCATGCACTGAGTAAGTGGTGGGTTACAGAGAAAAACTGAGACACTAAACATCTGAGGATCACACACTATCAGACTTTCAAGTTGTTCTGAGCTCACGCAGACCATGCACCTCGTTAGGAGACGAATGAAAACAATAAAATTGGCTCAAAATATTCAACGTGTTTAATATCCACCGAAATATCCAAGCTAAATAATCAGAGTCCGTGCCCAGCATACACAACACAATTTCTTTGAAAGCTGTCAACTCTGACTGCCCAAAATCTGCAGACTGGCCATGGCTTTCTGCAACTGGTGTCAATTCCTGTACAGACTGTAAACCGGAGCAAAAGTTGTGTATTCCAACCTAAAGAATAACATGGTGCAGAATATATTGTTGTTAGTTAACATGATCTAACAATGAACAATGCTAGCCTGCATCATTTCATAATCTTCAACATTTAACATGAACAAATAATAAACAATTTTATTTTTGTTAACTAACATTAATACAAATACTTTGGTTATTGTTAGTTCATATTGGATAATGCACTCATTGAAGTGCCCCTATTATGGATTTTTGAATATTCCCTTTCATGCAGTGTGTAATATAGTCTGTGAATGTAAACGTTCTGCAAAGATGTGAAGTCGAAAGTGCACGATAAATAAAGTTATTGTCTCTTAAAAGAAAGAATCGACTCTGAAGCGCCTATAGCTAAAACATTAGCATAATGCCTATGTTCTACGCTGTTCGCTCGTGAACAAGTTGACCTGCCCTTCAGTGCGCGATTCACAAAACTCTTGCTCTTGAAAGATGGGTCAGTGCTCAGTTTATATGGACCAGCTCCTCAGAATCACAGCCTGTAAGCAGGGGCGGCGCTAGAGAATATTGAACGCAGGTGCTGAGGGGGTGCTAGATCATTGACAGGGGGAGCTGCGCAATTATATAGGCTATTTAGAAATACTCAAACTTGGCCACTCAGTTTGTAACATTAAATTATTTGATCACAATTTAAGTTTGTGATCAAATATTCTGATTCATTAAGATATTGATATTCTGAAATATTAAGATTTTGCATAGGCCTATTCATTGAACAAATTCTCCACTACAAATAGGAAAAAGAGGCTACAATTTGCACAAGCACCAAAATTGGACAGTTGAAGACTGGAAAAATGTTGCCTGGTCTGATGAGTCTCGATTTCTGTTGAGACATTCAGATGGTAGAGTCAGAATTTGGCGTAAACAGAATGAGAACATGGATCCATCATGCCTTGTTACCACTGTGCAGGCTGGTGGTGGTGGTGTAATGGTGTGGGGGATGTTTTCTTGGCACACTTTAGGCCCCTTAGTGCCAATTGGGCATCGTTTAAATGCCACGGCCTACCCGAGCATTGTTTCTGACCATGTCCATCCCTTTATGACCACCATGTACCCATTCTCTGATGGCTACTTCCAGCAGGATAATGCACCATGTCACAAAGCTCGAATCATTTCAAATTGGTTTCTTGAACATGACAATGAGTTCACTGTACTAAAATGGCCCCCACAGTCACCAGATCTCAACCCAATAGAGCATCTTTGGGATGTGGTGGAGCAGGAGCCGTGCCCTGGATGTGCATCCCACAAATCTCCATCAACTGCAAGATGCTATCCTATCAATATGGGCCAACATTTCTAAAGAATGCTTTCAGCACCTTGTTGAATCAATGCCACGTAGAATTAAGGCAGTTCTGAAGGCGAAAGGGGGTCAAACACAGTATTAGTATGGTGTTCCTAATAATCCTTTAGGGGAGTGTATATGTTGTTTTAACAACATAAGATCTTGTTATTATGAGAAAAGATATTGTTAAAATGACATAACATAACATCTTGTTATTATGACATAATTGAGTGGAAAAAATAATATGTAGGCCCAATGTGGCAGCAGTGCGTCACCGTGCCAGGTGACCTGTAAATGTGGAAAAAAAAACAGTTTCCATTACATTTTTGCGGAAATTTCTTTTTTCGAGTTGCCTGAAAATCCACCTCATGCGAAAGTGTAAAAACTTTTTTGTGATATATGGGAGTTTTCGCAAAATTGACGCGTTTCCATTGGGCGTATATTTTCAATTTTCATTTCAATTTGCGCAATTTGAAGGGTAATGGAAACACGGCTAATGATACGTTGAACATTGTGTCAGACTCCGTACGATCAACATCTGAACCATTCTCAACCTCTGGTTGAGATAAGTTTATGTTCTCGTTTTTACTAGGAAGTAGGAACTAAATTAGAATCACGAGATTGCATACTTGGCAGAAAGAACTGCTCATTTACATGTTAAGTGCGACAGCATAGCTACAATTCACGTGACACGTCATGTCACATATGTTACGCACAGTTGTTTGATTTATTTATTTATTTTTATTATTTACTTATGTATTAATTAGAATACAGCCTGTATATAATTGCTTCCAGCTAAAATGTTTGGGGGTGCTATGGGGGTGCTTTGGTCTTTCTTGGGGGTGCTGAAGCACCTGCTAGCCCCTTTGAATTATTGATGTATATATTTTCTACCGGGTGTTCAAAGTAGTTTATATGGTGTAAGTCTCCGGCTAACTCACGTTATTACTGTCTTACTGAAATCCTTCTGCTCATCATCTGTGTGCCACCGTTACCTAAAACTGAGTCTGTTAATGCAGATTGTCTGTCGTTCTTACTACTTTGAGTAAAGATAAAGGATGGAGCAAGATTTGTTTCACAAACTTTAATGTTCCATCAGTCATTGGCGTTAGTTAAAACTAGTTCTTCCAATGATTCATCATCGGACACACACTCGGATTGATATGGCAGAAACAGGGGGGGATTTAGAGAGACTGATTCATCCATCGAGTCGTTTGAGAATCGTTCAAAAATGTGGTGATGTGCGATGTATATTATGAGAAAATAAGAAAAGTGACCATTGATGCATGTAAACCTGTTGTAAGAGACTTCAAAACAAAATTAGAAACCTTTAAAATATCATAATTGGGGCACTTTTATGACGTTTGAATTAAACGTTGATGACTGAACTTTGTAACAGGTACATTTCCTCGCTATAGGTGTGGAACTTACTGAATGGCCTCAATCTTCATAAGCTAGAAACTGTCTCCAACACAAAGGTCACCGGGATCATCTGTCACCATGACGACCAGCTTCTAGCCACAGGCTGGAGTCGACAGATCACTCAGTATAGCATTGCGTTTTCAAAAGTAAGGGCCAGTTTGAGTCTCAATCATACACTCTTTAATGGCTACTTTAAAGGGCTTTCAGCCAGAATGCACACATAATGTGAATTTTTTTTTCTGGTTATGGCTTTCATTCTCTTAAATTGGGTGTGTGCTTTTGTGCTCATACCTTGAGACATCTATGACAACAAAGTGGGTTTTAATGGTGGTCTGACATGGCACAGAAGCTGACACAGCAGAACTGGAGACTAAAAGACATTTACTGACGTGTATCTGTGAGTACAGGACATCTATGTCAAAACAGACCTGACCTGGAAGTCTGGTCATCAGCACAGAGAGGATATCCTGGCGATGGATCACTGTCTAGGTCTGGGACTTCTGGCTACTGGGAGTTGTGATGGAGTGATCGTTATATGGACGCTGGCTCTTCAGAAGCCCATCACACGACTGCAGAGATCCCAGCAAGGGAAGTTAGTATCAAATTACACTGCAGCGAGCGGCCACACTATGAAAAATAGTATTCTCCTTGCTTATTTGAAATAATATGTACAATTACTAAACGCTAAACTCCCCCCTGATGCACCTAGACTATTTTTGGAGAATAAGTATTCAGCAGCTTGCTAGCCAATCATAACACAGGTCATTTACAAATGAGCAAAAACAGCCTGTTTTGTTGTAAGGGTCAGAGAGGGTGGAAAACAAAATGTTTCTGGATAAGAAAGCATGACTAATAACATTTGTGGAATTCAGAGGGTAAAATAATACGCTAAAATGTAGGGAAAGTGTAGAATGCACCCTCTATTATATCCCTGCAAGGAGCATAGTAATTATTTATATGTGGTTAAATTAAAGTTGCATGACTGATGTATCAGTAAAATTCCCAGAGAGTCATTTCATAGTTAAATCATGCACAGTGGAGGAAAAAGCGAACATAAACAGAAGCTCAAATGATCATGCTTATATATACTATATATGTGTGTGTTCATAAGGACTGGTTCTCAATTTATTCTAGGACCCAGATTTTACATTGATGTGGCAACCTAACACAGTACCATATTTGTTTACCATACACAAGTAAAGAAAATTGGCCCTAAAATTGAATATTGTAATATATTAATATTACCATGGGATGCCCAGCAATTAGCAAAATTATTCAAGTCCATTGTCTGAATAGGAAAATTTCAAGAAGTCCATTCTCTCAGCAGCTAATAATTCACACAAGATTTTTTCTATTCTAACCAGGCACAATATATGATTACTTGCATTTAACAGACCTGCAACATGTTTTTGGATTTTGAACCACCAGTTGAGAACCACTGCATTAAAGGGATAGTTCACCAAAAAATTTAAATTCTGTCATTAATTACTCACCCCTGTGTGCCGGACTTGGAGATTAATATTTTGTAAATAAAGTGGTAAATTATTATTGTTTTTGCAAACAAAGCACATCATAAAATTGAGGTTAAAGGGTACATAACACACACAGTTTCTGCCAATTCTGTTAATCTTGAATACCTATAGAGTAGTATTGTATCCTTCATATCTCAGAAGAGTCTTTAGTTTTATCACACTTATAAAAGACATACACTGTACCGATTCTTTCCAAAAACAGCCGAGCTCTGGATGGTGTGCAGTGGGCGGAGTTTAAGAGTTATGATCGCGTGCACACACAATACATCATGAAATTAACCCTGGATAACTTTTGACTCACTATATGTTTGTGTTGTTTACATTTATATGCACTTACGCACCGATTGCCAACAAAACATTTGATGCAGTTTCACTCACCGCCTGTGGTTGCGACTCATGACGGGATCTTTTATCGCTGGGGCCGCTCTGTCTTTCAGTTTCAAACGATCTGTAAATCCAACTTCGAACTGGACCTTGTTTATAAAACATTTGTCACCGGGAACAGACACACTAGCAGTTTACTTAACACTGGATTCTTTGGGAAGCTGAACAAGGTTATCTTTCTCGAGCAGGTCCTGTGCAGTACTCTGGTTGATGTGCGCGCATGCTCTTCCGGGAGAAGTGCCCATACAAGGAACTCCGCCCTTAATGATGTCATACAGGGCCATACTCGAGAAAAAAAACTTTCCAGAACTCATACGAACCCTGAAGGAGTGTATTTGGTACAGAAACAATATGTTTTTTTGAAACGTTGGCCATATTTAGTATGAGAATCCAGCTCTTTAACAGTGTAAATGAGTCAGAATGCATGAAATAGCATTAGACATCCACTGGAGTCACATGGATTACTTTAATGATGTCTTTATACCTTTCTGGGGCTTGAAAGTGGTAGTTGCATAGCTGTCAATGGAGGGATGGAAAGCGCTCAGATTTCATTAGAATCTTCATTTGTGTTCTTAAGGTGAACAAATGAATGACATGAGGGATGACAGAATTTTATTTTTGGGTGAACTATCCCTTAAGACCTATTTTATGTCTTATTTATGGTATATGAGTTGACAGAGTGAAGTAATGCATAAATTGAATGTGCTTCTGTGTGTGTAGAGTTCAACTGCCCGTTCATAGACTGCTGTTCTTGCAAAAACGAGCTCAACAAAGTCATTTGAGAAGCGGCGCTGTGCTGCTCAGTTCACAGGCCGGCTCTGTGTGCTGGTGGAGCATCTATGGGCCCAGACACAACCATGGTAAACATGATAACTGAGAGGAACTGACGGCATGTTAACACATCACAAACACCGCTACATAGACCTGTTTAAATTGGACCCTACTTCAGAAACCATAATATATACACTCTGTCAAAGGTTTGGAATAATTAACATTTTTGACAGAAGTCTTATGCTCACCAAGGTTGCATTTATTTGATAAAAGGAGTAATATTGTGAAATATTATTACAATTTAAAGTAACTATACATTTTTCTATTCAGTAAAGTATTCAGTATTTCTATTTCAGTGTCACATGATCCTTCAGAAAACATTCTAATATGCTGCTCAACAAACATTTCTTATTATTATCAATGTTAGAAGCAGTTGTGCTGCTTAATATTTTTGTGAAAAAATATTAAGCAGTCCCAATAATAACTGAGCAGCAAATCATCATATTAGAATGATTTCTGAAAGATCATGTGACACTGAAGACTGAAAATTCAGCTTTGACAACACAGAAATAAATTACATTTTAATCAAATAAATGCAGTCTTGGTATGTGTAAATAATAACATTGTGTCTACACTGGATGCGAGTCTGTCGACTCGAGCAACCGTTGCAAACCCATTTGTCCTTCGTGTCAGAAGTAGTGCGAGCGCTTGAAGTACGTCAGACACAGAATGTGCATCCATTTACTGTCAGGAATTACTTTGCGTTGCGCTGCATCCAGTGTAGACAGCATCACTAATTATAATGGGTTCTGTTTGCTTTTTTTGTGTCACGCCGCTTGCGTCTGTTGACACGGTGTAAATGTAAATCCCAAAATGCCTTGCTTGTTGGTGCCACAAACACTCAACAGTATAGTCTTCCAAACTGTTGCTCTACTGATTGTTCATGGGTTGTCTGAATGTTGTTCACACGAGCTGGCTGAAATCACTTGTTTCAATCTGGTCGGCTGGCTTCTGCTCAGTTTCTGGGTGCACAGATTTTTATCATCAATTATCAGAAAAGCTCAGAGCGATAGATTAATGACTTGTTTTGTCCGTCCGTCATGTCTGATGCAGGACAGTTCTATGTGCCTGATGAATTTGATGAGAGTGTGATGGGTTTAAGCACAGACCAGGAAAACACTCTACTTGTCACTGGCGACACCACAGGGTCCATCAAGGTCTGGGACATCTCACAATATGCCTTATCTCCTGGAGATATGGAGGTATGGAAATGACCTTTTTTGCATTAGGATGAATTTCTGAAGGCAATCCAATTTACTTGGATTCACTTTATTTAGCTCATTATTTCAGTCCATATACATATATTTACAGTATGAGTGTCTCTCTCAGTCTGCAAAAGAATTGCCTCCACTGTTACACTCTTGGAGGGGCCATGAGAGGGCAATAGTGAGCAGTGAGGTCCTGCTGTATGAGTCTCAACTCTTTGTGCTGAGCGCGTCGGTGGACCACAGGGCCTGTCTCTGGACCTGTGAAGGAGGTTGTGTGGGCTGTTTTGGACAGAAACAGCAGTGGGATCTGAGCAACCCAGACACTTATCAAACCAACAGGTATAACTGCACTTCAGTTATTAGCCTAAACAATGGCCAACTCACTCAGCATGTGCAGATGGGTTTGCAAGACCAGTTTCAAAAAGCCCAGTGCAAGGAGAGAGACACTTGGCCTCTTGAACTGGCTGACATTTGATATGGCTGCTATCTGGCTGTGCACAAACTAAAAGAAATACTTCTAATGATTATTGAAAAATTGATACTTAAAACTTGCATCGACTTACCCCAGGGTCAGGTGACTTAAAACTCTGCAACAATTACCATCAACACATCCAGGCCTAATTACAGGGGAGTGTGATTTTTCCATATTTATACAGGTTTCTGTATTTTCTGCCATGAGAAGTATGACCCACATGAACCCACATGAGCTTGGTTCACAGTAAAATCTGCTGCACACAAACTACATCTCCGCAAGCGCTGCGATTTCTGCGATTCTTATAAAATGCTTATAAAGTTGCACAACCATCTTCCCAAATTTGTAATGAGAATCGTTTATAAATATAAATATGTCAACAAAAGAGAAGCTTTAAAGTCTCTCTGTGGATTTCTGCTGTAAAAATGTTTTTATTATAATTCATTATTACAAATAAATTAAGACAGCAATAACTATTAGTATTATAATTTTACTGTTGTTCTATAAAATAAAATATTATTAAAATGGAATAAATTATTGCATAAATATTATTATAATTTTGTAATATAAAATTATTATTATAGTCATATTAAATGTGAGTTTTTTCTTATTTATTGCCCTTCTTTTCCTGTACAAAATAATTTTCTTAAGTATTTTTGTATTTTACTGGTTTCCCTATATTAATTACATATTGAATAGTCAAAATTATTTTGGGACGTTTTTCTTATCAAATTGCCTTTTTTTATTTCAAATAAATGTATCTCGTTTTAACACTAGAACGCCAAGGGGTAAAATTTACCCATGGCTGTTTTTCAGCTGTACAAACCCGATTCCAAAAAAGTTGTGACACTGTACAAGTTGTGAATAAAAAAGGAATGCAATAATTTACAAATCTCATAAACTTATATTTTATTCACACTAGAATATAGATAACATATCAAATGTTGAAAGTGAGACATTTTGAAATGTCATGCCAAATATTGGCTCATTTTGGATTTCATGAGAGCTACACATTCCAAAAAAGTTGGGACAGGGAGCAATAAGAGGCCGGAAAAGTTAAATGTGCATATAAGGAACAGCTGGAGGACCAATCTGCAACTTATTAGGTCAATTGGCAACATGATTGGGTATAAAAAGAGCCTCTCAGAGTGGCAGTGTCTCTCAGAAGTCAAGATGGGCAGAGGATCACCAATTCCCCCAATGCTGCGGCCAAACATACTGGAGCAATATCAGAAAGGAGTTTTCAGAGAAACACTGCAAAGAGTTTGAAGTTCTCATCATCTACAGTGCATAATATCATCCAAAGATTCAGAGAATCTGGAACAATCTCTGTGCGTAGGGTCAAGGGCGGAAAACCATACTGGATGCCCGTGATCTCCGGCCCTTAGACGGCACTGCATCACATACAGGAATGCTACTGTAATGGAAATCACAACATGGGCTCAGGAATACTTCCAGAAAACATTGTCGTGAACACAATCCACCGTGCCATTCGCCGCTGCCGCTAAAACTCTACAGGTCAAAAAGAAGCCATATCTAAACATGATCCAGAAGCGCAGGCGTTTTCTCTGGGCCAAGGCTCATTTAAAATGGACTGTGGCAAAGTGGAAAACTGTTCTGTGGTCAGACCAATCAAAATTTGAAAAACTGGGACGCCATGTCATCCGGACTAAAGAGGACAAGGACAACCCAAGTTGTTGTCAGCGCTCAGTTCAGAAGCCTGCATCTCTGATGGGATGGGGTTCATGAGTGCGTGTGGCATGGGCAGCTTACACATCTGGAAAGGCACCATCAATGCTGAAAGGGATATCCAAGTTCTAGAACAACATATGCTCCCATCCAGACGTGCCTCTTTCAGGGAAGACCTTGCATTTTCCAACATGACAATGCCAGACCACATACTGCATCAATTACAACATCATGGCTGCGCAGAAGAAGGATCCGGGGACTGAAATGGCCAGCCTGCAGTCCAGATCTTTCACCCATAGAAAACATTTGAGCATCATAAAGAGGAAGATGCCACAAAGAAGACCTGAGACAGTCGAGCAACTAGAAGCCTGTATTAGACAAGAATGGGACAACATTCCTATTCCTAAACTTGAGCAACTTGTCTCCTCAGTCCCCAGACGTTTGCAGACTGTTAGAAAAAGAAGAGGGGATGCCACACAGTGGGAAACATGGCCTTGTCCCAACTTTTTTCAGATGTGTTGATGCCATGAAATTTAAAATCAACTTATTTTTCCCTTAAAATGATACATTTGATATGTCATCTATGTTGTGTTCTGAATAAAATATTGAAATGTGAAACTTCCACATCATTGCATTCTGTCTTTATTCACAGTTTGTAGTGTCCCAACTTTTTTGGAATCGGATTTGTACATAACAGATTTTCAATAAAATATCCAAGTCTCCCAGTCACTGACTTTTACTAAAATTATGTTATTTACAATCCCCTGTTGTTAAAAATAGTTTAGATAAAACCAGATTACATTTATACCTATAAGCGCCAGCGGGTCAAATTTACCCCTATATAATTCCTTTAGTTTCATGCTGTGTTTGAGCAATGTAGGCTTACTGTAGACAGTCACACAATGCACAATCAAATGTTTTAGCCTATTTATAAATATACAGTGTTGCTATTTATTCAAGTCTGCCCATTTCCTGAAAAAAAAAAAAAAAAAAAAAAACAAATTCCGATCTATGATGGAATGAATAAAACAATTTTCATAATTACCCCAAGTTTATTAGTGTTGTTCTCTTAAATTCTCAAATGTATAAATGATATAACTATACAAATTAATAATTAATTAGGTGAAACTGTGCGTATGTTATCATACATCCTATGTAGTGCAGTGGATTATTATTGCTCTTTATTGTCTATTTAGGTGTTTTAGTAAGTTTAAGAACATGGGTTATCTTAATATGTGATCAATTACATTTTATTATAATATTACACCACCCAAATATGTATTTATTTCCTTCTAATTCTCGTTGTCATTGCAGGCTGATTTAGCATGTAAAGTGATTAGTGTAGCCTGCTTAAAATAGCATAAAACAACAGGACAAAAACATAGTTGATGACTAAAAATAATCATTTCATGTTTTTAGCCGTATCAAAACAGTAATCATCTGTATGGGTAAATTTTAGGTATACAGCACAGTGACCCCTGGCGGTTCTAGTGTTAAGGATGTTTACATATCTTTCCATTTCCGTTTTTTTCCATTAGTTCTGCATTGCCCACAAAAGCAAGAAGATACTGTAGGTAGTCAACCCAAGCTAGAAGCTGGTGTGACTGTAGATAATACATTTTAATAGATGGAAGGTTAAGTTTGGTTCTGAACTCAATGAGATGAGAGGCCTTAACTAATACACCTCCACAGTGAAAGTTGTCAGTGTCATAGATCTGCTGTTTATGCCCAAGCATGAGGCAGAACGATGCGTTGAAGTGTAGAAAAGTCCAGAGAGACCATTCATTTGATTATTATTTCTGGAGTTGTCAAAAAATTACTAATGGTTACGGACAGGCAGGGGAAATAGGACATCTGTCAAAGTGTCTAGTCATGGTGAAGAATCCCTCCACAGACCTCCTCCTCTGAAACGGTTTAGACTTGTTTTGGACTGAATCCATCACATACACAGACAAGATTATAATTATACCGCTTCTCTCTTAAAGCGACAGTTTACACAGAATGATTTAATTAATTGTCATTAGCTGTTTACCTTCACAGATCAAATTTTAAGATGGTATTTATTCAGTTAAAAAGTATCTTCCACCCATTCAAACTGATATTGTGGTTTGCATGGTAAAAAGCATGATTCTCATCTAATAATGAATTATTTCACTATTTTCTTCATGCAAATGGTATTAAAAGACTTTTGAAAATCCAATTAATACTGTGTGTCCCTTCAGAACGGACCTATACAATCTTAAAATAAATCATGTATCTCATGTTCTTTTACTTAATTGGTTGGGGGGGCACATTCAACGAAGACCTTATACTGTTGCAAAACCTGTTTAAAAAACAGAGATGTGTTTTATTAAATATATACATATGTATTGAAATTGGTCGATATGATACATAGTCCTATGTATTGAAAATATACTAATAATATATCAATGCATACGAATAAGAAGACTCTTATTTTGAAATGTCTTCGCTTTACTACTTCAAATTGCTCATTCAAACAGATGAGGGTGATAAAATGTGCATTTTTACAACCATCTGCAACATATTACAATAGAAATGCCATAAAGTAAACACTGTCATAATTCATCAACAGTTCAACTGCAAGCCTGTTGAATGTGTGCAACAGCAGCACATTTTCCACTTTCAGATCCTCACATTTAATTAAATCATTTTTTCCGTCCCCAAATTTAAGACTTCTTAAAATAATTAAGACCATGTTTTTTTTATACCATTTAAGATATTTTATGACCTTACATTTGATCAAACTGAATCAAATCTGATCAAATGGGGATCCTGGTCCCAGTCGCCATCGGCTTTCAGAAACGTGTTTGGAATGATATAATGGAGAGTAAACAAATTCAACTGGAACAAAATTGTCATTTTAGTCTATCCCTTTAAACATTTCTGTTTGTGCTCATTGATGCATCCGCTGAACCACTTACTGCTGGTTAATGTTTAATACCATGATGTTACGAAATGATGCGACCGCATGTCATGACATGGATATGGCACATCCTCAGCGACCTCATCCATTCGGCAAACATCAGGAATTTGTGTGCTTTCGTCAATCATTGATTGATGTCTAACGGTGCTCCATTAACATCCCCCACAGGGAACGTACCAGTCCAATCAAAAAAGGAAAGGAGGAGAGGACGGAGGACAGCCAATCACGTGCCAGACCTGAGAAGTTTATCTGCTGGGGTGAAAGTTCAGGGCAGGGTGATCATCGACAAACGGGTGAACCGAAACACTTATTGACAAACACACACACACACACACACACAAAACTTTGGGTTCCTTTAGTGAACAATATGCCCCTGATATTTACACTGCACAATTAGTAAACATAACTACACCGATCAGGCATAACATTATGACCACCTTCCTAATATTGTGTTGGTCCCCCTTTTGCTGCCAAAACAGCCCTTTTGCTTTTGGCGGTGGACAGGGGTCAGCATGGGCACCCTGACTGGTCAGCGGCTATGCCGCCCCATACACAACAAACTGAGATGCTCTGTGTATTCTGACACCTTTCTATCAGAACCAGCATTAACTTCTTGAGCAGTTTGAGCTCCAGTAGCTCGTCTGTTTGATCGGACCACACGGGCCAGCCTTCGCTCCCCACGTGCATCAATGAGCCTTGGCGCCCATGACCCTGTGGCCGGTTCACCACTGTTCCTTCCTTGGAGCACTTTTGATAGATCCTGACCACTGCAGACCGGGAACACCCCACAAGAGCTGCAGTTTTGGAGATGCTCTGACCCAGTCGTCTAGCCATCACAATTTGGCCCTTGTCAAACTCGTTCAAATCCTTACGCTTGCCCATTTTTCCTGCTTCTAACACATCAACTTTGAGGACAAAATGTTCACTTGCTGTCTAATATATCCCACCCACTAACAGGAGCCGTGATGAAGAGATCATCAGTGTTATTCACTTCACCTCATAATGTTATGCCTGATCGGTACCCTAATTCAAAAGTTTGGGGTCAGTATCCGGATTTGTTTTTAAATAAATTATACTTTTATTCAGCAAGGATGCATTAAATTGATCAAAAGTGACAATAACGCCATTTATAATATATAAAAAAAGATTTTGAACTTTCTATTCATCAAAGAATCCTGTAAAAAATGTAATGTGGTTTCCACAAAAATATTAAGCAGCACAACTGTTTTTAACATTGATAATAATCATAATTTCTTGAGCAGAAAATCATCATGTCAGACTGGAGTAATGATGATAAATTCAGCTTTGATCACAGGAATAAATTACATTTCAAAATATATTCAAATTAAAAACAGTTATTTCAAGTTGTAATATTTCACAATATTACTGATTTTTGATCAAATAAATTTAGCCTCAAAAAATCATACCAACCCCAAACTTTTGAAAAGTAGTGTACATACGTTTGTACTCGGTAAAAATACTTTGTTCATCTTCCACCTTTTAAAAAAACGTAACCCTCCAACGTAGCACCAATACAGACAGGATCTGTCAGTTTGCTGAGCTCACTGCTCCAGCTTCCAGCCTGCACTAAGTCCTCGTCATGCCAAAACAAGCGATTAACTGAGCCTCCCGACAGAGCTGGGTGTGTTACTCGGTTTCTGCAGCTGTCTAGACACTCGTCGGAGAATTAGACGTCTGCTGATGCTCAGACTTCCTCCAGTATCTTCTTGAGCGCTGATCTTTCAGAGCAGCTGCTCAGGGGATTCTGGGACAAAATGCAGAGAAGACATGAATTCAGAATTAATCATTTATATATTCTTGATAAATGTTCCTTGACCAAAACAAAGTTCAAAAATCAATTTGAAACACATTTTCGGATGAATTAATATAAAAGTAATATTAACCAAATAATTAATAGTCTAAAATGTTTCACAATAATCTTCTAATTCAATAAAATCTTAGTCTCGCAGAGCCACAGACATTTTGCATTAAGTGTGATCCTTATTCTGTCTGTCTTATATTGATGCTAATTCTGTCAAAAAATGGCCCACTTAGACACTGATGTACATATAAATAGCTAATTAAATAGTTTATGACAGTGGTTCTCAACCAGGGGGCGGAACCTAGTCAATTTGAATATTATTATTATTAATAAGTTAACATATAATCTAGAATTTTTCCCTAAATACTAGAGGAAATATCTTTTAAATACCGTGTGTACTGTATATGGGTTGAGAACAGTTTCCAAGTTTGATATAAGTTTGAATAAAGCAAAATTTCTGTGGATGTATAAACACAATTGTTTGGATTTAGTTTTTATTAAAAATATCAAATTAAAACATGCTTACAGCTAAAATAATGAATTCAAATATTCTAAATGAAAATAAATAAATATAACAATTCAAAATGACAAAATAACAAATTCACTATAGTTAAAAATATAATATTAAAAATAACGAAAAGTGACCAACCACCTCCAGGGGCCTCCAATATTATATTATTAAAAATTACTATATACACACACTCACCTAAAAGTCACACTCACACTCACACTCACTAACATTATTAGGAACACCTGTTCAATTTCTCATTAATGCAATTATCTAATCAACCAATCACATGGCAGTTGCTTCAATGCATTTAGGGGTGTGGTCCTGGTCAAGACAATCTCCTGAACTCCAAACTGAATGTCAGAATGGGAAAGAAAGGTGATTTAAGCAATTTTGAGCGTGGCATGGTTGTTGGTGCCAGACGGGCCGGTCTGAGTATTTCACAATCTGCTCAGTTACTGGGATTTTCACACACAACCATTTCTAGGGTTTACAAAGAATGGTGTGAAAAGGGAAAAACATCCAGTATGCGGCAGTCCTGTGGGCGAAAATGCCTTGTTGATGCTAGAGGTCAGAGGAGAATGGGCCGACTGGTTCAAGCTGATAGAAGAGCAACTTTGACTGAAATAACCACTCGTTACAACCGAGGTATGCAGCAAAGCATTTGTGAAGCCACAACACGCACAACCTTGAGGCGGATGGGCTACAACAGCAGAAGACCCCACCGGGTACCACTCATCTCCACTACAAATAGGAAAAAGAGGCTACAATTTGCACAAGCTCACCAAAATTGGACAGTTGAAGACTGGAAAAATGTTGCCTGGTCTGATGAGTCTCGATTTCTGTTGAGACATTCAGATGGTAGAGTCAGAATTTGGTGTAAACAGAATGAGAACATGGATCCATCATGCCTTGTTACCACTGTGCAGGCTGGTGGTGGTGGTGTAATGGTGTGGGGGATGTCTTCTTGGCACGCTTTAGGCCCCTTAGTGCCAATTGGGCATCATTTAAATGCCACGGCCTACCTGAGCATTGTTTCTGACCATGTCCATCCCTTTATGACCACCATGTACCCATTCTCTGATGGCTACTTCCAGCAGGATAATGCACCATGTCACAAAGCTCGAATCATTTCAAATTGGTTTCTTGAACATGACAATGAGTTCACTGTGCTAAAATGGCCCCCACAGTGACCAGATCTCAACCCAATAGAGCATCTTTGGGATGTGGTGGAACGGGAGCTTCGTGCCCTGGATGTGCATCCCACAAATCTCCATCAACTGTAAGATGCTATCCTATCAATATGGGCCCACATTTCTAAAGAATGCTTTCAGCACCTTGTTGAATCAATGCCACGTAGAATTAAGGCAGTTTTGAAGGCGAAAGGGGGTCAAACACAGTATTAGTATGGTGTTCCTAATAATCCTTTAGGTGAGTGTGTGTATATATATATATATATATATAGACGATCTGAGTTTGTGATTTTCAGTTCGGACCGGTTTATGTCTCTTTGTAGCCTTTGTCACCAAACAAATCATGACCAATACAATCAAATCCTGCCCTACATTATTTCTCTCTGACTAGTTACCTTGTAAAGACATTATATTGCTTTGTTAATGTGTTCAGTTTCGTTCCATGTTGTCTTTAAACTTTCATTCCAGCTAAGCATGATTTATAACTGTTTTTCATTGCAGAATTAGCTCTAAACCTACGAACCGGTTATACGGCTCTACAAACCCCAGACTTTGAGTGCACGTCTGACTACCGCAGCTCTTTGGAAAAGTTCCCACTGTCTAAATACAGTACGGTCAGTCGAGAAAATTACATTTCAGTTTATAAAACTACGTAAAGGATTTCTCTACACAGCACTATCTTACTTTCAATGTGTGTCTCAGTACCTGTCTGGAGATCATGTATTTGGGGATCTGGAGATAAAGTTGGCGGCACGGCGACGCAGACGACAAAATATTGACTGTTGCTTTGGGAAAGAGTTAACACCGTTTCGGGCTATGGAGATACCGGTTAGTCAGTCTTTTCTGAGATGTTTAGCATGTTTTATAAATGGTGGGCATGGGACAGTTGGTGGACACACATGTGCTGGTTGTGATGTCACGAAAAGGTGAAGGCTGAACTCATGAATATGAATATATGAATATATGCTGGGCTTGACATTAACTTTTTTGCTGTGGTTTTCCAAAGTAGCTAGCCACTCAGCATTTTCACTGGCCACAATTTTGACATTGATACCATGGGGAAAAACTGCCATATAGATACTTTTAATATAATCTCATAATTTGGCAGCAGGTTTATTAGGCTGCTGTCACTTTAAGACCTGACGCACAGATCCATTACACTGTTACACATGTGTTTTCTTTCTCAACTCTTTGCATTCATTTAAAATATAACTGACTGTGTTTATACTTGCCAAGATTTGACATTATGGCATTTTGACATTATTTTGTGTGTATTTGACTGTTTAAGCGCAACAAGCAGCAAAAAAACAACTTAGTTTAGTCCTGAGAGGTGGCTTTATGTGCGTGCAATTTGGGTGTGAGCACAAAATTATGTAAAATTAGCACAATATGCACAATCCAAATTCAAGCCCTGCAACAGCAATAATATTCATCCGGACAGCTGGAGCAAGTTAAACAAGTGAGTGAGAGGAGGCGGGTTTGTGTGTTATTGGGATGGAACGGGATGAAAATTTCATATCATGATTATAGTGACCCAAATTATCACCATTATCAATATTATCACGGTTTTGTTCAAATGAGCTGAAAGTGTTCAAAAAGAACAGATGCACACACTGAAAACATTTAAACAAGTTTTATATTTGATCAACAAACAACAAATAAAACAAGCAGCTCTATTCACTTTAAGCAAGATTCTATTCTGTGACATTTCCTTCCTTATAATGGCTGTCGTCAATAGCAACGCATTATAACAGCGCACATCCACGGACAACGCTTTCTCGTTTCATTAATGCAACTTGCGTCTTGCGTCTCTGTTTTTAATTGTATTGACAATGAAATCAGAGGACTTTACTATTAATACTACTAATGTTACTATAATTATTACTCTTGTGTAACTTCTTGTGATCATCTTGTCTGGACGATTGTTTTGCACACTGTACAAAATGGATTTATACAGTAGTTTTAGTATTGATGTTAGAGTCCACTTGCCTTGCGTTCGCAGATTTGAATTGTTTCCCTTATTGCAGCGACTTTATATTTGCATGTTCTGCAGACAGGGTGACCATCCTCGATTGAGTTTCCCTCAGGACTTTTGTAAAAGCCAAAATATGACCACGCCTCAGATTTGGTCCTTTTAGAAGGAAAATCTAAAAATCCCCCTGTGTCCCCCGAATTACCGCAAATTTTCAAAATTGTGATAATCAAACACGTTTTTAATGATAATTACATTTTAAACGATATTACTAACCGTCTGTACAGTTTACCGTGAAGCCGATAATCGCTCCACCCCTAGTGTGTAACGGAGAGATGAGAGAGAAAGCGGAGCTGGTATCATGTATCTATTCTGCAGAAAATGAGAACTGGAAGCGTTTCAGATATTTCAGTGTCAATATGTATTAAAAATCTATATATTTGACACTACATGGCAATTAGTTTATTATTTCCCACCAAAGTGGCTAATAGGAGTGACTGTGTTACACGCCACTGCTGAAATACACACACATTTGGCTGGATGGCGGGTGTTAATGTCAAGCCCTGAATATATGAATATTATTATTAGGTTATGCACAAATATTGTAAAATTTTTATTGTTTTGAATGAATAAATAGCTTATGAAAGTTTACGACAGTGGCTCTCAACCTGGGGCCAGAACCCACTTGGGGACCTCCAACATTATATTATTAATACATTTTTTGTTTTTATATATATATATATATATATATATATATATATATATATATATATATATATATATAGAAATACTAAAGAAAGTGTCTTGTAGCATGTATAGCATGTATACTGTATATAGGCAAAAGGTTAAGAACAATGTTTAATTAACTGAAATTTATATGTATAATGTATATGAGCAGCAGAAACACTTTTTTATTTTGTTTTTATTAAAAATAACAAATTCTAAATTGTGTATATATATATATATATATATATATATATATATATATATATATATATATATATATATATATATATATATAAATAATATAATTCTAAATAAAGAAATTCAAATTTAATAAATTCAAGATTAAAACAAATAAATATAATGTAACAATTAAAAATAACAATTTAAATATAATACAATAATTGAAAATGTATATTAAAAATAACAAATTGGATCACCTGTCATTATAACACACACACACACACACACACACACACACACACACACACACACACACACACACACACAGACAAAAACTGAAAAAAACCTATTGGAGATGCTTCAAGCTATTTTATAAATTGGTGGGCAGTGCTTAATTTGAGTCAGATCCTGTTCCAGAAAATTTTGGATTTTGCATTCCGGAATTTGTTTTTAAACGATACGGCATAAACAATGGCGTTACATAGTGACATGTGCGCGGCGCGGGCGGAACAGAGTGAGATAGGAATAGTTCACTGAAGCTCGTGAAGCTCAACTTCCATAGGAATGAAAAGAAAACGTGTACGCACCGTGAAAGAGAGAGAGTGCGAGTGTGATATATGAAAAGCACGTCGGTTTCTGGCTCAGCACCAGCCAAGATGAGCAGTGACACACTGACCGTTCAAATCACCGGTGTGATTGTATGTGTCAAAGGGTTAAAATCAGTCCCGTTGACAAATTGAAACTGAGGAGGCACACATCAGATCTGACGGGCCAATGCCCCATTTTGCCCCCTCGTGGCTCGTCGGTGAGAAAATATCACTGATCAACTGATAAATTTTTGGTCTCAACTCTAAATATGTGACAGACTAATACACTAGGCTGTAGTTAGGGCCGTGCTTAACTATTTATTTATTTTTTTGCTGCACAGAAACTTGTGAACAATGCTCTTACAGTTGTGCCGTCACCATTTAGTGACGTTATTGTATGTTCCAGGAAAACTGAAGTTGTACGGTCAGTGTCGGTCACAGCGCCTTGGCAATGATTAATTTACAAATGACACCCATGACAAAAAGTGGAGCCATAAATGCCGCTTGTGACAGTCACACAAACATACCTGTAGCTACGTGATGCTGATTGATTTGCTGATTGCAAAACCAGCGGATTAGAAAAACAAAGACAGCACCTCGTTTTTTTATCCCTTGTGTTATGTGAACAGCACCAGGGTTTTGCATTGAGCGTTTGTTGTGTGTTTGTTGCCATGAACGCCTCAACACACTGAAGTTTTGTTTGGCTAGTGAAGCCTTTGGTGAGGTGGAATGAGAAGGCTCGAATGTTTTTTTTTTTTTCTGTACATTTTTCAAGCTGACTGGAAGTGAAATGAAAAATGAAGAGTGAATCACGGAGGAGTTGCTGGTGAGAGAGTGCAGAAGCGCTGGCGTGTGCCAGGATGGGCTACTGACTGTAACGGCACGTTTAGGGGAGCGAGGCATTGTTATGGCAACCACAACACAAAAGTCAGACACATTTCAGTGTCTCCACCACAGTGGAAAAAAGAGCTTTAAGCATTTAAAGTCTTCACCTAATTTAAACAAGGAGCCGTTGACAGTGTTTTATTTGCATATTCACCACAAGCATGTGAGAACTTTGACTGCAATTAAAGATGAAATACTTTTAACTCATTCTAGGAGATCAGTGAGCTAGAAGATGTACCTGTGAAGGCATGGAAATTGAAGATGCGGCAGACTTCCTCCTCCAGAGGAACAGAAGTAAGCTCTCGGATACTCTCCTCTGAAGGTGCTGGGGATTATGAAACACTGGAGGACTAGACAGTGGGTAGGATAGAGGTTACAGGTTGTATATTTGCCACAGGTCAGTGCCTATACACTGATTTACACACAGAAATGCACCTTCTCTGTCTTAACTTTTGTGCCAGCTTTGTTCAGTCAAATCAATATGTGTGTACTATGTATTATTTATTGGAGCGTAAAGCAAAAATAATTGTTTTTGAAATTCTACTATGTATGTGACTTTGCTGTTGCATTGATTCCCATTTGAAGCTTTCATTTACTGTACATGAAACTGTAATTTTAGCAATAAAAATGTATTCAAGGCAAGCATCACTATTACTGTTGCGCTCATACTTAGGCTTAGAGATTTGAACAAACCCCTCCTAAGTATTAAAATTTGGCATGTACAGTAACTCATCCTATTCAAAATATGAATTAGGAGAGGTCTGCAATGGACCTTAGTTAATACTACATGCTTGAATCTGATTGGTTGATGAACTTTCTAATGTGTGCAATTATTTTCAGGGAAACTAAAGTAGTTCCAAGCTGATCTTGACCGCATTACATGTCCATATCACATCAAAAAAGATGTCAGTGCTTTTGCGTTCTCTTGCAAATGTTTTGTGTTCCCCAAGAAACTGCGTTCTCTCACAAAACCTTCTGAGTGTTTGCGTTTCTGAAACGGAAGGCAAAAATAATGGGCTTCGTTAGCTTAAAATGTCCACCCAGTTACACTTTGCATTGTTAATTTGTCATGTAACAGGGCAGATAAATATCCTATATATTCCTAATGACTATTTGATCTGAATCATTAGGTTATACTTGAGCTTGACCAGTGTGTTTTCTGATCGACAGACATTTTTTTCTCTCTGATAGGAATACAAAATAACAGAATTTTTTACATCGTTTTCAACAAACCTGCTCAGCCCAAAATCCACCAAACTGTAGGAATGACCCAGAAACAATAGTTTAGCAACTTAAAAACTACATGACATTTCACAATGGCGAGGTTATAACGGCACTGTTCTTGAAGCAGATAAACTTACAGTTTCACTATTAGTAGAGACGCTGCTGCCGAACACTGTCGAGAGACTGTAATTCACACATGCTTCATCTCTCTCTAATAACTGCATTAGTCTCCTATCAATGGCTCAAGCCTCCATTACTAGCAAAAATTACGTTTTTGAATTAGCAGTGGAGACATGGGATGAGATTAAATTAGTCCTACACACAAGAGCGTTTTAAGGACAACAACCTGACAAATGTCTTGAAATACAAAGTCTGAACAATGTCTTGAGGTGTGGTAACCGTAGTATAAGCGGAATAATTTAATTAATTATCCGTTGAATTATTAGAAAATAATGCACACCTGAGGTGTAATGGCCATAATAATGATTATTCCTTTTTAACATTGTTTTAAACAAACCTGCTCAGCCCAAAAGCCACCAAACTGTGACCCAGAAACAACAAACAACACCCTAGAAATGCTTTAGAAACCATATAGAACACCTGTTTTATTTACAGCAGTGTAGCAATGCTCTAGAAACCACCCAAAAACCCTAGCAAGCAAACTGTGATCGCCTTCTCCAGCGCTGTGGCCGTAGGATGTCCGTACATAACAATTACCAGCCTGTGATTGTACTCACTGAAAGTACATTTAGACCGTCGCTGCTGTCCAGACCTCATAGAGGAATGTGTCCACTGCAGCACAGCAGAGTCAGAAACTGGGCAAAAGAGACCGGTGACCACTCCAACCAAAACTCAATCAAATCCAAAAAATGATTCCAAACACAGGCAGCCAGGTACCTTAAATCATTTGCAAAACATTGTTCTTTTCCAGTGAACTACAAAATCCATAATTTGTGGTGATTTAATCAAATTTAAAGGGGAAATATTATGCCCCCTTTTACAAGATGTAAAATAAGTCTCTGATGTCCCCAGAGTGTGTATGTGAAATTCTAGCTCAAAATACCCCACAGATCATATTTTATAGCATGTTAAAATTGCCACTTTTTTGGGGTGAGCAAAAACACACCGTTTTTGTGTGTGTCCCTTTAAATGCAAATGAGCTGGTGCTCCCTGCCTGTTGTTTCAAGAAGAGGGCGGAGCTTCAAGAGCTCGTGCAGCAACAACAACAACAACAACAACATTCCTCATCTGTCCTTCAATCCGTGCAGACGTGTTTTCTCTCTGCTCCCTGCTGGCTCTCGCGCTGTTTTGTTTTGTCTAGTGTTTTGTCTCTTCTCTTCTCTGACTGCTGCTTTGCTGGACTCCTGAAAATACTGAAATGGAATTGATTAACTGGTCAATCAGCGCGATCGACAAGATTTTCTCACTAAGGAAGGGTGCCCCGGGAGAACCCACCTGCCCGGACGGGACCTTTGCCGCAGGGTACGTTAGGGACGCATGGAACAACTGGCAAGTCCTGTGCCTGGAGGCTCTGTCCGTGGAGGATGCGGAAGATTTATACATGATTGGATTATTGATGGCGGGGTTCCTATTCTTTGGCTTTGGGATTGCCCTGACCTATCGGAAGATTGGTAAGACAGCTGCAAGCAAATTCACCCAGCCGCTGTCTGTGGAAATTAAGGAATGCGTCGGGGTTGTGTGTGACCGTCTGAAGGAATTAGATCAGAAAGTGATAGGAATTGAGGAACTGAACCGTAACAACGCAGTCCGGACTGCGGATACGCAGGGTAGAGTGGGCTCTATCGGGGGTCAGATCGGTGAACTTTACGGACTGTAACCGGTCTGGCCATGAGGCTGGACGTAATGTCTAGGGAAACTGCACAGACCGGACGCGAATGCTGAGGACCAGATCTGATTGATTGATTATGATCCGGACAAATTACCGAAGATCATCAAATGGATTAAAAAATAATAAATTGTATTTGCCTGACCTAATCAACTAGCCCAACGAACCTCACTTGTCCCTATCTCTCGGTTGGGATTTCAGCCTGACAGCTGGCCTGCTATCTTTCCCTGTGCACTGCCTTATCTCCCTTCAAGGACAAACCATAGAACTGAACTCGAAAACATCTGAAGTTATGGCTAACATTCTCACACAACACAATCTCAGACTCACTCGCACCATACATACCCGACCTTATTCCCTCCCCGCTCCAACCGTCTGCCTGTCTGTTATCTATCTCCTCTCCCACTCCATACAAAAAATCCCACCACGTGACCACGTGTACTGTGTCATGTTTATGTTTATGTTTATGTTTATGTTTTGTTGTGTTTGCTATGTAATGCTTGCTAAATTGCATTCTTGTATTTCTGGAGAGCGTAGGGCGCCGCCTGAATAATCGGCTGCGGCCCGGAGGCTTGCTCCAAACTTCATTTCGTTATACTGTACTTGTACATGTGTAATGACAAATAAACTTCAACTTCAACTTCAACTTCAACAACAGAACATGTCAGAAATTAACAGTGTTTAGTTCGGACCGGAGTCGGACAATAATGCCTACAGAGCCAGAGAATACATGGATATAGAACAGGTATAGTTTAGTTTAATTACGTATTATGTTGCCACCTTAATTTTTTTCCACTATTAGCACAAGCCTGTTGTAGCAGATCTCGTCCGAATGATGGCCAAAACTTTACTGATGAGTTTTATGAAGTTTATTGTTCATCACACAAAAGATGAAGCGTCTGTTTTCACTCCATAAAATCGCCAAAGAGCTGAATACACAGTTCAAGAGGTGCGCATTAAAGTCTTAATCATCTCTCTCCCTTGCATTATCATCAGCATACACAGCGAATTACACAGAAACACTCATTACAACTAACAGTAAACAAATATATACAGACATTATGCCTTTTCAGGGGGTGATTAATAAACTGGTAAACTTCATAGCCGTAAAACAACTCAGATAAAGCATTATAAAGTTTGTGCTCTCTCTTTCATTACTGCCGTGACCAGTATCACTCCGGAGACTGTAAGCTGGATCACGAACAGTTGGTACTGATCCATCCTTGAGCTTTAACTTTTTAGCAAAACCGACCTTGAATTGTCCCTCGCTCAGGCAATGCACCTGCATTGCTTACAAGACATTGTGGTCGCTACAGCTGCTCGAGTGCGGAGAAAATGGTGGACAAGTGTACAACTGGCTGAGGGCGGAAACTATGCTAATACGGAAGAGTCTGTCAGTGCCGTGGGTGGAAACGTGCAGATTAAGGGGCGGTAATATTATAATAGATCCCCTTCCTATGTCAGAAGGGGAGAGAAATCTGAGCGGCTCGTTTTTTCACATGCTTGTAGAAAAGGCTTACCAAAACAAAGTTACTGGGTTGTCCTTTTTCACGTTTTCTGGGTTGGTAGATGCACCGGGGACCCGATTATAGCACTTGAACACTGTCCCCTTTAACCAGTTGTTATGGTCCATAAGACGAGGCTTTTCAACATTGTTCCCCCTAGATCCTATAAAGTCACACATAATGAGTCGTTCAATTCATGAAATATCACCAGCACATTCAGCAGTGCTTCACAATCCTCCATGCACCTGCAGCTCCGCCAGCGGCTCATTCATCACCTGAGCATGAGCAGAACTCTGCGCCGTGATTTATTAGTTGCTCTATCCATCCATTCAAGATGAACTGGACAACTGTACGCACTAATTTCTCTCAATAAAATGCATGACGCTGAAACATGACAGCCTGCTAAGGCTCTCGTCTGGGAATGCAGAAACTCCCTCTCATTGAGGAATGCACTGGTCTGATAGGAAGACAAGTGAGAAGTGAGTACAAATGATGCAGTGTGTAAAGTTCCTCTGGTCATGGATACTGTGTGCATGAATATTTCTGTCTCTCTCTCCAGTTTTTTTTGTTTTTTTTTGACTAGGAAACTTTCTTCACAACTTCTCACCAAGATCTCCCAAAAGCCAGCTTTTGACATGCTGTTATATAATTTTGTTGAAAGAATTCCTGGAAGCTTTGGAGCTGCTCTGCATGAATAATCCAAGACAGATAACGAAGAGTACGAGTAAACAAAGTGCAAAGCTTTGGAGGAAGAAAAAACAACCTTGTAAATCTTCAAGCATCAGTGAAACTTCAAATCAGGCAGAAAAATGAAGTGCAATATGAGTGTTCCCAAACTGAATCCAACAGCATGAAATAAACTCCACGCACACGAACGGAGTTGGCTGATGAAATTACTCAAGCAGTACTCAGAAACTCACACTCCGAATGCTGGCATTCGGTCAACACTGAGATCATCTCGTAGTATTAGTGGATGTGGTGTTACCCAAATACATATTTCCCTCTTCAGCCTTTCAAGACATCAACAACAGCTGCAAAAATACATGGATTGCATTTCAAAATAGCAATGGATTTTGGACTTGGCCAGCCCTTTGGTGTTGGGAAAGACCCGTCTCTTTTTTTTTCATAGCACTTTATTTTACAGTGTTGCACGTTGTTGCTATAGGAATAACAGTAAATTATGCATAATTGCACACATCTAACACTACATGTTGTTAATTAATATTACTCAGTACTTAAATGTATAATTGCACAGTAACATGGACACCTTAAAATAAAGTACACTAATTTTAAGATTAATGTATATGCATATAAAGTTTCCATCCATTTGGATTACACAGTTTTAACATAAATAAACTTTATGCGATGCATATTTGTCAGTCATACATACATGAAACGGGTACTAATAAACTGAATATGTCAATATTTGTTTCAATCTGATACATGTTCACTAACTGAATATTGCTTATTTCACAGCTAGCCATATTTTAACAGTGTTCTTACTTTTTAGCTGAATAAATGTAATTGTGTTCACACTGAACAGGTTTATCCTGATTCTAAGCATTTTGAAAATATTATTATTATTTAAATATAATCGAATAGATTTAAATGGTTAATAATAAACAGCCAGTTTCATTAAAGTATAACTGACAAATATGCATCACATTAAGTTTATTAGTTTGTGTTCAAAAGGGGTGGAAATTTTATATGCAATTCATATCCATAAATCTTAAATTTAGGCCTAAATATTTTATTCGTTTTTGAGAAGGAAAAAGGCGAAAACCTCAGAAAACAACTGAAGGGATACAGAATGAGAAGCCTCAACCAGTCAGAATCTATTTGTAGGCTTGGTTGAGGTCATTCATTCTGTATCCCATCAGATGTTTTTCTTCTCATCCCAAAAGACGAAAATGTTTTTAAATTACACAGAACCTCGTAATTTCATTTTACAGCTGATCCAGAAACGCGCACATGCAAACCCAAACAAACGGCAGATGTTCGCAGTCTGGGAAACACCTCCCGTGCTTCCCATCCACCTCACACAGCAGTGTGTTGTGCTGTTTCAGTGAAACGTGCACATTTCACCAGCTAACGCTCGAGGCGGAGGAAAATCCCAGGCCTTTTTATTTCCCGACTGAAAACACACTCAGTTTATGTGCGCTGGCACTCGAACCTGCTTTCCGACTCATTCCCTGCCTCTCCCTCTCTGTCTCTCCAGTGTGTGTGCGTGTGTTTATCTGCGTGTGTGTTTTTTGATCGGAGGCTGTGTCTACATGGGAAGTGGGAAGGTGCAGCTGGAATGTTGCCCAAAGGCAAGGAAAGCGCACTGCTTCCACGCTCCAGTCCGAGGCAGAGAGAGAGAGAGAGAGAGAGAGAGAGAGAGAGAAAGCAAAGCAACTTGTCTCACAGGGGCACTGCGCTGTCTGGGTCAGATGTGCGAGCTACTGCGAGGAGCAACACGCGGCTCTCTTGAGTGGAATAAGCAGGGATCATAACGGCCAGAAGGTGTCAGATCTGTCCATGAAGACGTGGAGATTATTTGCCCCAACTTAGCCAGCCAGGAGGACATCTCAACCCTGCTGGAGTCCAATTCGGTCTGGAAGGGACATGAGGAGGGACCGGCTGCTGGTGGCCGTCACTTTGGTCACCCTCTTGGCGGCTGACATCCATTTTGTCCTGCTTCCCAGACTCAAAAGCTGGTATCATCTGCCCAGAGAAAGCTGTGAGTGCACCAATGGCAGCCTGGACAACAGAGGTGCTACAACCTTAACGTGGATGATGATGAGCCAGAATTTCACACCGGTTTCCACCGAGCAAAGCTCCAAGCTGGAGCGGCTGTTCAGCCATCCACTCTACAACATCCGTCTTCCAGAACTGGGGCCCGACGAGCTGCTGCTACAGCATGAGGAGCTCATGAATTACTACCAGAGGAAAGTGAGCCGCTGGGAGAGGTACTCAACAGTTGTGCTTCATGTTAAATAATGTGGCATGTTTATTAGCAGGAATGCACTGATCACTGAATGAAGTCAGAAACATATTTTAAAGTCTTGAACATTTCCACCAGTATTTAACACACATTGACTATATGGGTTGACACAGTGGCAACCTGCTGTTTATAGATGAATTTTAGAAGCTTTATATATCGAAATATTCATAAACGGCAAAGTAACATGGCCAAACATTTAAAATCAAAACAATTGGCAACTTTAACCTAACTCTTGTCCTGAGAGCAAAGTTCAAGCCTCGTCTGAATTTATGCTAGTGTGTTTTATTGGGTTTAGTTTTGCACTCAATAGCTAAAGAAAAAAATACTGGCTTTCTAGTGAAATTAAACATTTTGAACAAGATGAAACTAACACAGAAAACCACTGGTAGTGTCAGCGATGGTATAGTTAAAACTTGAAATAAAGTAAACCTTAACTGAAATAAAAATATCTTTAAAGTATTTTATTTCTCATTGTAATTTAGTGTAACTTGATGTGCTAAAATAAAACTAGATTATAAATTATTGTTATTTTAATTAATATAATAGCCTTATTATGCCTTTGTGTTTAATTAAAAAAATGAAGCAAAATTATAATATTTATTTTAATATTAATTATTGTTATATTAATTAACATAATAGCATCATTATGCCCTTGTGTTTAATAAAAAGAAAAATAAAGCAAAATTATAATATTTATTTATTTTAGAAATATTCATAATTGTTATATTAATAAATATAATAGCATTATTATGCCTTTATGTTTAATTGAAAACTAAAGAAAAATTATATATTTATTTCAATATGTAAATATGAATTATTAGTATTATATAAATTGATATAATATTATTATATTATGCCTTGGTGTTTTTTTAAAGCAAACCTATAATATATACAATTATAATGTTTTTTTATTCAATACATTTTTCCATTTTGACCCTTGCTGCAGAACTGACAGCTCAAAATAAGAGCTCAGATACTCCCTCTCGCTGCCCCATGGAAATGGTATTTTCAGTTGAGTTGAGTTTAGGAAGGGCTTGTTTTTTAGGTCACGAGCTGCGTTTTAAAGGCAGTGGTGTAGACAAATCGCTCTTTTAATTGCACTGGCCGTGATGCCGTGCGGCACAGAGTTTAAAGGGCACAAGGCCACAAGTGTCTCCCACATAATCAGAGGTTTTCCAGAAAACACACTTAAATCAGGTCGCGCTAGTCAAGATTTTGTTGTTTCAGAAGTTGTGGTCAGCATCTCTGATTGCTGGAACTTTGAGAAGGAGAAACACCTAAAGCGTTTTCTTGCGTTCACCTGCTATATGTATAAGCGTAGACGCGATATATGAGGCGTAATGTGAGCTGGATCCCTACCACAGTAAACGTCTCTTTAGTTTATATTTGTCTTTCAACTAATTTCTCTTTTTTCCAGGATGTTGATTCAAGCTGATGCTTCTAGAGGTTATGGTGACAATTTTATGAGGCAAATATTTGCTCCAAATAGGATCAATAATCTGCAACGTGGTGATGTTGTATCTGCCAGGGACTTGATTCCACGACATATGAATTTGATCAAATGGCCATGCGTTTAATGCAAAGTGGATAAAAAAATCTAACGTTAACTCTTTCTTTTCCTTGCCAGCGTTTAAATAAAGTTGCCGGCCAGCAGCTGACGCCGCTTTGAAGTGACGCAAAAGGGAGCGAGGATATATCATTTCACTTGATTCAATTCCTCCATTCCTCGCGTCTTTTCTTTGCGTCCTTCCCTCGCATCCGGAAGGGGTGGAGATAAGACGCCAGGAAAGGAAACGAGGATGCACAAATAGGAATCGAGAAGCACCCCTCGTCTTGATTGCTTGGGGAGTGAATTTCTAGCTCCCAGCATGCTTTGCGAGATAACTGCAATTGCGATCGAGTTGCAATGTCAGAATTGTGAGATATAAATGTCCAATTGCAAATTATAGAGTCCAATTCTGAGGGAAAAAAACTGTATTTCTCAGAATTGCTATTATAACTCACAATTGTCAGAAAAAGGGTAAGAATTGTAAGATAAAAAGTTGCAATTACCTTTTTAATTTTTTATTCAATGGCAGAAAAAAGCTTCCATAGGGAAGCTTTGTGTCATAAATGATGGAAAATTCCATCAATGGTTAGGGAGAAAGGTTACAAAAATACATACAATTAATATATTACAGACTGATATTCTCCTCTAGTATTTTGTCAGATCTTAAACAAGCGTTTTGTTCTTCCCTCATATTTAAAAAAATATATTTTGATGGTTTAATTGAATTTGTATAGGATTATTAAAATCACATTTCCCCCGGACATCACTTTTGGCCACTATTGTGTGTGTGTGTGTGTGTATATATATGGTTCAGTTCTAAAGAAATAATAAAAAGGTCTCATCCTGTGGGAGCCAAAAAATGCTGTTGGCAGATTGCTGAGGCTGTGGAATCGGATTGTGCTGTTTTTACATCTTAAAGGTTCCTACATGTGCAGACTTGTGTACGCTAAGGGAATCATTATTTTAAGAGCTAACAATATCAGAGCTCATCTCACGTGCCATTTCTGCTCATTTCATTCCAGGGTTTTGCACAGGAAAGTGACTCTCGGGTTGATTTCAGAATCTGAATATTAAATAGCTTTATTAAAGGGTTTTTTTTGTATCTTCTACAGGCTGAAAAAGTTCTACATCGAGGCGGCGGCAGCTTCAAACATCACTATACCTGATCATCCCGTGACCTTTAACCCGGAGGCCAGTTGGCTGCAATTCCATCTAGGGATCAATCGATATGCGCTGTATTCAAGAGATGAGAGCAGCGTCGACAGACTCCTGCGGGACATGCAGACGGCCACCGTCATCAGTGCAGGTGATGGTTTCCCCCCTAGGGCTACTGCGTATGAATCTGAATATGCTAATGCCGTACTTCATTGCAAATCTGCTTGCATGATCTCACCCTGAGAAGCTGATGTGCAGTATTTCATTGCGTCTGACAGATTTCACTCAGGATGAGAAAGCTTTGAAGGGTGCGTGCGACTGCTCCCAAGGTAAATGTATTTTTTAACACTATTGTTCAATTTTTAGCTGAAAGAAATTTAGAAGACAAATAAATATGAGGGTTTCTTCTGAGAAAGAACTTCTGGGAATGTCAGTTATAAGGTGATACCTTTTATGAAAAACACTACTGTTCAAAAGATTTAACAAATTAATACTTTTATTCAGAAAGCATGCATTAAATTGATTCAAAGTGACATTATTAATTATACAAAATATTTTTATTTCAAATAAATGCTGTTCTTTTGAACTTTCTATTCATTACATAATTTATCACGGTTTCCACAAAAATAGAAGCAGCACGACTGTTTTCAACATTGATAATAATCATAAATGCTTCTCATCATATTAGAATGATTAGTGAAGGATCATGTGACTCTGAAGACTGGAGTAATGATGATAAATTCAGCTTTGATCACAGGAATACATTACACTTTACTATACACTCCCCTAAAGGATTATTAGGAACACCATACTAATACTGTGTTTGACCCCCTTTCGCCTTCAGAACTGCCTTAATTCTACGTGGCATTGATTCAACAAGGTGCTGAAAGCATTCTTTAGAAATGTTGGCCCATATTGATAGGATAGCATCTTGCAGTTGATGGAGATTTGTGGGATGCACATCCAGGGCACGAAGCTCCCGTTCCACCACATCCCAAAGATGCTCTATTGGGTTGAGATCTGGTCACTGTGGGGGCCATTTTAGTACAGTGAACTCATTGTCATGTTCAAGAAACCAATTTGAAATGATTCAAGCTTTGTGACATGGTGCATTATCCTGCTGGAAGTAGCCATCAGAGAATGGGTACATGGTGGTCATAAAGGGATGGACGTGGTCAGAAACAATGCTCAGGTAGGCCGTGGCATTTAAACGATGCCCAACTGGCACTAGGATTATTAGGAGCACCTGTTCAATTTCTCATTAATGCAATTATCTAATCAACCAATCACATGGCAGTTGCTTCAATGCATTTAGGGGTGTGGTCCTGGTCAAGACAATCTCCTGAACTCCAAACTGAATGTCAGAATGGGAAAGAAAGGTGATTTAAGCAATTTTGAGCGTGGCATGGTTGTTGATGCCAGACGGGCCGGTCTGAGTATTTCACAATCTGCTCAGTTACTGGGATTTTCACGCACAACCATTTCTAGGGTTTACAAAGAATGGTGTGAAAAGGGAAAAACATCCAGTATGCGGCAGTCCTGTGGGCGAAAATGCCTTGTTGGTGCTAGAGGTCAGAGGAGAATGGGCCAACTGATTCAAGCTGATAGAAGAGCAACTTTGACTGAAATAACCACTCGTTACAACCGAGGTATGCAGCAAAGCATTTGTGAAGCCACAACACGCACAACCTTGAGGCAGATGGGCTACAACAGCAGAAGACCCCACCGGGTACCACTCATCTCCACTACAAATAGGAAAAAGAGGCTGCAATTTGCACAAGCTCACCAAAATTGGACAGTTGAAGACTGGAAAAATGTTGCCTGGTCTGATGAGTCTCGATTTCTGTTGAGACATTCAGATGGTAGAGTCAGAATTTGGCGTAAACAGAATGAGAACATGGATCCATCATGCCTTGTTACCACTGTGCATTTCAAATTGGTTTCTTGAACATGACAATGAGTTCACTGTACTAAAATGGCCCCCACAGTCACCAAATCTCAACCCAATAGAGCATCTTTGGGATGTGGTGGAACGGGAGCTTCGTGCCCTGGATGTGCATCCCACAAATCTCCATCAAATGCAAGATGCTATCCTATCAATATGGCCAACATTTCTAAAGAATGCTTTCAGCACCTTGTTGAATCAATGCCACGTAGAATTAAGGCAGTTCTGAAGGCGAAAGGGGGTCAAACACAGTATTAGTATGGTGTTCCTAATAATCCTTTAGGTGAGTGTATAGTCTTGTTAAATAAAATATAATATTTTACTCTCTGAAATATTGTGAAAACATATTTTTACAGAATAATTTTTTTAAATATAATTTTCTATCTTACAGTTAAACATCATTGTCATCCAGTTGGAATTCTGTAGCTTTGACGCTGATGAGTAAAAACAATGTATTAGAATCTAGAGTAGAAGGCCACTAAACAGAAGTTGTACTTTATAGTCTTTTCTTTCCTATTGTGACGTATATCTGAGTAAAACAGCTTCTCAAACAAGAACAAATGTAGGGTGGGGCTTGATTTTGTCCGTGGGGAATTGATTGGAAGGTTGTGGTTTGCTATTGGTGGATCTCATATGAGTGACAGGTTGCCCCGCCCTTGTCATCAACAAAATGCTATTCTCTCTTGACCTTTTCCTCTTTTGCCACTGAATGAATGTCCAATACAGTAAAAACTACAATGTTTATATTTGTTTGGCTTGTTTTTCTGTTTCGCTCATTACATGTGTTATTTTGGAGCATGGGTGAGTTTGTAAACTATTGATATGATTGAGTGGGAAAGGAGCTAAAAGAAGTTGGAACGGTGTGGTTTAGGGTTGCCGGCAGCCTGCCACGACTTCCCACAACCTCAGACAATGCGAAAGGAACAGTGGAGCGTATAGTAAACACCGCAAGCCCTGCTTATGGAAAGATCCCTCTATAATTAAACTATTACAGTTGAAAGGTCGACTCTGGGGAGCAAAAAATAAGATCTCACAATCCAAAAAAGAGTCATTTCCTCTCAGTCAGGTGTTGCAACAATTTCCTGACATTTTTCATCTTGTGTATCACCACAACCCAACCCAACACAGCACAATAAAGCATTAAATTATACTGTATATCGTGTAGCATTATTATTAATAATGGTTATTACTACGACGATTCACCTTTTAAATAAAGTGTACAACAAAACTTACGAGTACTATATTACTATTTTAGTTAAAATATAACTGAATATTAATGTTAAATTGTTACTATATTGAGAGAATTACTATTTTAATTGCTTACAATTTTGATATACACTATATTGCCAAAAGTTTTGGGACGCCTGCCTTTACATGCACATGAACTTTAATGACATCCCGTTCTTAATCCGTAGGGTTTAATATGGAGTTGGCCCACCCTTTGCAGCTCTAACAGCTTCAACTCTTCTGGGAAGGCTTTCCACAAGGATTAGGAGTGTGTTTATGGGAATTTTTGACCATTCCTCTAGAAACGCATTTGTGAGGTCAGGCACTGATGTTGGACGAGAAGGCCTGGCTCGCAGTCTCCGCTCTAATTCATCCCAAAGGTGTTCTATCGGGATGAGGTCAGGACTCTGTGCAGGCCAGTCAAGTTCCTCCACACCAAACTCGCTCATCCATGTCTTTATGGACCGACGCTTTGTGCACTGATGCACAGTCATGTTGGGACAGGAAGGGGCCATCCCCAAATTGTTCCCACAAAGTTGGGAGCATGAAATTGTCCAAAATGTCTTAAAATGCTGAAGCATTAAGAGTTCCTTTCACTGGAACTAAGGGGCCAAGCCCAACCCCTGAAAAACAGTCCCACACCATAATCCCCCCTCCACCAAACTTTACACTTGGCACAATGCAGTCAGGCAAGTCCCGTTCTCCTGGCAACCACCAAACCCAGACTCATCCATGGGATTGTCAGACAGAGAAGCGTGATTGGTCACTGCAGAGAACACGTCTCCACTGCTCTAGAGTCCAGTTGCGGTGTGCTTTACATTTGGAGGGGTGTCCAAATACTTTTGGCAATATAGTGTATTTTCATATTACAGTTTTCATTAATATTAAGAAGTAAACATGACCATTTTCTTTCTTTCTGTTTGTCCAATCAGTGGTTAAACCCAGCGGTCTTCACCTGAAGTTGGCCCTGAAACTCCAAGACTTTGGCAAAGCTATGTTTAAACCAATGAGGTAACGCTTTGCTATTCAGATTTCCAGATTACTACACCTATGGTTTAAAGGTGGTGTAACTGTGGTTTAATTTCTATAATCATCCTTCTTGATTTCAGACAGGAGCGGCACGAAGAGACGCCAGAGAACTTCTTCTATTTTGTCGACTTTCAGAGACACAATGCTGAGATTGCAGCTTTCCACCTCGACAGGTGAGGCGGTACAACACTGATTATTAGAGTCACCACACCACAGACAGAGAGACTGTCAGGAATGAGTTATATTGTGAAGGATCTGATATGAGTAAACACAGATGAAATCCCTCAGGCACCACCATACATCATTGTTTAGACCTGTTGAGACAATGAGGTTCAGCACGATTTGTCTCATCTCAGCATATTTAGTGAGGAGGTCTTTATTGGACGATTATATGACGATGAAACCCTAAACTGCAACAGACATCAAAGGCATTCACACACAACTTACCAAAAAAGATCTTATTAAAGACACAAAGACTCAGTTATTGACACACCTAGTTATTGTAATCACTATAATAAGTACATAGTATGTACATGGGCAGCAGTGCTATAAAATAAAGTGATACTGATAAATGTATAGAAATATATTTGTAGCGTTAGTTCAAAATTATCTTTTTTTTTTTTTAAATTTATACTCCATTAAGGCAATTATCTGTAAGCCATTTGCAGGTTAAAGGCACAGTATGTAAGAGTTTTGTATTCAAATATTCAAAAACCACTAGAACAATGCTATATATTTTGTTACATTATCCCAAATGTTTCCAAGAATGTTTAAATACAGAAAATTAAGAAATATGCAAATTATCCCCGCCTCCACTCATTCACACCAACTCAGAGATCCACTTGCTCAACTTTCCTCAAGTTACTGAGGCATATAGTTCATCATAAAATCGTGATATATACATCATATACACAATCACCCTCTATATTTTGCTAAATGTACCCAACAGAATCAACAGAAAAATATACCATGATAATCTGGCTTCTCTTGAGACTCCCCTGCTTCAGAGAATAGTTAATGATATGCTAAAGCCCCGCCCACACTTTGACGTGATTGGTTGCAAGGTAGTTAGTGACGTCAGAAACACCAGCGATTTCAAACCGCGTCTTTTTTTCACTGCAGTTTAGAGGAGAAAATACTCAGCAATGGCGTTGACATGAATTTGCGCATGATTTGTCTGAAAGCATATTAAAAACACCACATATACATATAAACAACATTTTAAAAACCACACGGGGTCTTTAAATTACTACTGCTGAGGTACTGAGGGAGTGTTTGTTCACCTTCAGCTTAATTTTGTTATTGTATTGTTAGCTACTCTAAAAGATGATGTTAAATCCATTTTCCAATAAAGACTAAGGGTTTGCAGTTTAATCCAGTTTATTCGGATAGTGCGTTCACAATGCATATCGTTTCCAAAGCATGCAGCTTTACAAAGAGCAAACCCACCCCAGTCGACAGTGGCAAGGAAAAATTCCCCAAGAGCTCCACCCTGTCATTAGTGGTGAACTGTAAGCAAAGACACTTGAGAAAAGGGTGTTTTCCTGCAGGTTATTCCTCATCTGAGCTTAATTAAATACGGAGCTCTGAGTAAACCTGAACAATGACTAGTCAAAATCATCCTGAAGGAAAGCTAATGGCATTTCAGTCATAGTTTGGAGCCGATCCTAAAAGGATGAATTAAAAATACATTTAAAAATAGCATTTTTTATTATTTCTATTGCTCGAATGTGGCAATTTTATTTGATTCTTTCACGACTCGCTCCAAATTAAGATGAGCAAACCTTATGAGGAAATTTACTGAAATGGATCTCACTCAGGATATTATAATTGCCAAGAATCAGGTTGACTGAATTCTGACTGAGCCATGAAAGTGTGCGCTGTGTGGACTGTGTGCAGGGTGCTGGACTTCCGGAGGGTTCCGCCCGTGGCTGGGCGATTCGTCAATGTGACGGGTGAAATCTTGTACATAACCCACAACGAGGAGCTGCGCAGTGTTTTCTTCATCTCTCCAGGTTGGCATTACTAGTCAAACTAAAACTGCATATTATATACAAAAAGGAAATATTGCTTTCATTCAGCAAGGAGGCATTCAAACGTGACAGTAAAGACATTTATAATGTTACAAATGATTTCTATTTCAAATAAATGCTGCTCTTTTGAGCTTTCTATTCATCAAATGATCCTTGAAACTAGAATGTATCACCGTTTCCACAAAAATGTGAAACTGCATTGATAATAATCATAAATGCTTCTTGAGCAGCAAATCCTCATCTGAGAATGATTAGTGAAGGATCTGAAGACTGGAGTGATGATGATAAATTCAGCTTTGATCACAGGAATACGTTACACTTTACAATATATTCAAAGAGAGAACACTTCTTTTAAACTGTAGTAATATTTCACAATATTACAGTATTTATGATCAGCTCAGAAATCTCGCTGATCCCAAACCATTGAGCGTTAGCGTTTATTGCACATTTTGTTAAGCCCAGTATATGATCTGTGCTCTCGATGCGTTCTGAACATCCGAATGCTGTGATGATAATATACACACAGTTTACTGCAGGAATATGATCCCAAACATCCTGTGTGCTGAAATCATTATCATCATAGCCTCAAATGATAAAAAAAGTACCAGCTACTGCTTCAAGTTATTATTTTCAGTTCCCATCCAACAGATGGGAGTGAATAATTTATGAATTTTAAATGAATTTTGTAATCCATGTACTAGCTTAGACAAGTCAGAGCTGCTGGAGTGGAGAAATCAGATCATGTTTTTTATGCCTAAATAGATTTTAATTTTATTATTCCATTTTACAATATATTATTAATATAGAGAAGCGTTATTTTAAATTGTATTACTGTATTTCTCATCCTTCCCTTGCACTTTGTATCAAATCCTCAAAATGACCCGACGCACCTTAAAATTATACTTTTTTTTTTGTCCCGAAAGCTCATTTAATTTAATTTTGATGTTTTTTTCCCCCTGATTTTTTTAATGCAATTTATTTTGTTTTATTTACCTTTAAATTGCTAGATTTAATCAATAAGTAATAATTTAAGCACATTCTTTCAACTTAAATTCATGCATAACTTCAGCTGAAACAGTTTTCGGTGTCTCTGCTACTGTTCTGAATTGGTTTAAGTCCTATTTTAATGATCGGAAGCAGTTTGTTGCCTTGGGTGGTTTTAGATTCAAGGTTAATGCTGTCCAATCTGGTGTTCCACAGGGATCAATTCTGGGCCCTCTGCTTTTTAACATTTATGTTTTCCCTCTTGGCCAGCTTCTGAGATCAATGGGTCTAAAATTTCATTTTTACGCAGATGACACTCAGATCTATATTCATTTTAAGCCTAATGATAATGTGCCCGCTGATTTTATTTCTGATTGTATCTGTAAGATGAAAGAATGGTGGCAAGAAAACTTTCTTTGTCTTAACAGCGAAAAGACTGAGATTATGCTCGTTGGCACACCCCACCAACTTCGCACTGCTGGGACAGTCGAGTTAACATTCGATGGCTTAAAGCTTGAACTTCAAACTAAATTGAGGAATCTCGGGGGAATTTTTGACGCCAACCTAACGTTTGAGCCTCATATTAAAAATACTGTGAAGACTTCATTCTTTCACCTCAGAAACATTGCCAGACTGCGTCCAATGCTGTCATTTCCTGTTGCTGAGAGACTGGTCAATACTTTTGTTTTTACTCGTATTGATTATTGTAACGCCTTGTTGGCTGGGGTGTCAAAAGCTACCTAAACAAACCCCAGGTAGTGCAAAATTCGGCTGCCAGAATCCTCATGAGAACTAATGTAAGAGATCACATCACACCTGGTCTGGAGCCTCTGCATTGGCTCCCTGTAAAGTTTAGAGTTCATTTTAAAATCCTGCTGCTTGCCTATAAGGCATTACATGGGTTGGCACCTCAATACCTGACTGAGCTTTTAATTCCCTATACTCCTATCCGTGACCTTCGGTCTTCTGATACAGGGCTGTTAACTGTTCCAGTCCCGCATTTACGATCAATGGGAGATAGGGCTTTCTCTACATTTGCTCCAAAACTGTGGAACTCGCTACCCATCGAGATCCGACAAGCAAATTCTCTTAGCATTTTTAAGTCTAAGCTTAAGACTAATTTTTTTAGGGTAGCTTTTAACTGATATTTTCTTCTTTTAGTCTTGATTGTTGTTTTATTTTAAACTTTATTATATTTATATGTGGTGTATTTTGATGTTTTATTTGTCTTGTGAAGCGCTTTGAGATTTGTATTTAAAGGCGCTATAGAAATAAAGGTTATTAGCTCAAAAATATCTTACATTGGGTGTCTTTGCCAACGGCTTGTGGGAAAAAAATAAAAATATAAGTTGATATTTCATGACTCTTGCCACTAGATGGCCTTATAGCGCTATATGGAGCGGATGAGCTGTTCCGCTGGGTCCTAAAGTCAGGTTCTCTTCAGTGTGCATTCAGATACACATGTAGACATTATAAAATCATTGTTTTTGCATTTTTAGTTTGAATTTTGAGCATTTTTAGGTTTTTCTATGTGTACTGAAGCATTCCTCGCATTCCATTCATTCCTATGGGGGTCAAATTGACCCGTGAGGGAAGGATTTGTTACTTTTTTAAATTTCAACCACAAAATTCATCGAATCCAGTCGTTTTTTTGTTTTTTTTTTGGTTCAAGTGCGATAAAAGTCCTAGGGTCTTGGACCACTCCGATGAACACAGCCTAACTCCACCCACTGGCAATATTTGAAAAATGCTGGAAAAGTGGGGACAGAGGGGACGAGCCGAGGGCGGGGCTGAGCGGGGGGCGTGCACCTGAGACCCGCAGTGATAGAGAATGACTGGAGTGACGCCAGTAGCTTTGCAACAGAGAACAGGACTTTTCTTCACCTGAAGTGGAGGAGGGTGAATTGTCTGTAGCCCACTGGCTCAAACTGCATTAACTCCCGATGCCGATGGGACCACTGAGCTAATCTATGAACAGTCAAATCCTTAAACTGAATGCCAATAAAAATAGATCATATACATCATACATACAATGTATTTATATTCAAATGAACTGAATCAATAGGCAGCGCAGGACCAATAAATTCAAACCTAATAGCCTATTATAAACAGATTTCCTCAAATAAAAGTTAGTCTATATACGCCAGCACGTTACTTGTTCGTTAACACGGCAACCACTTGTGTGTCAGGGTTTGAAAGCGTCTCTCGTGTATGAAAAGTATCTGTACACACGAGGCGTGGATAGTGAGCCGTTGGAAGAACCAACATACGATGTCCAACAACGTCCAATAGGAAAATTCAACTGCAGTAGCCGCCGTTCAACCTTAAGAGGGCAGCACGCATTTATACACCAAATATAGTAGAATCAAAACACTTTATACCCAAATGTCAAAACATTTACTCGCATCAATGAACAGCACTAATTAAGCCCCCGTCTTGCAGATCATTAACTAAAAAAATGTGTTTTAGGGTTTAGTTACCCTTTAAAACCATTTAAAAATTAGGTTTGGGTCAAAATGACCCGATGGAAGGATGAGGTTAAATAAATGCACTTAAAAAAAAAGAGTGAATGTGTTTCTTTGTCCCTCACCAGCCAACAACACATGTTTCTTCGCCAAGTGTTTATACGTGTGCAAGTCTGAGTACGCAGTGTGTGGTCACCCCGATCTGCTGGAGGGATCCATGTCTGCTTACCTGCCCGGCTTGAGCATCGCCCCGCGGATCTCCATCCCAAACCCCTGGATCCGCTCCTACAGCTTCACCGGCAGAGAGGAGTACGCTGAGACTTTCACACACACACACACACACACACACACCACATCTCTCTTTGCACACGTCACATTTCTTTTCTCTTTGGAATAACTGATGAAACGCACAATGAGCACAGGAATGTGTTTAAGGGGTTGAGCTTGACTTATAAAGAAAATAAAACATTTGTTGTTTTATGTAACGTAGAACATCCTTATTTGGATTTGAGAAATCCAGCTCTTGATGGCTAAGAAACAAAAATGTTTGTCATGCTCACAAAGGGTCCAAAGTTCAGAAATGTTCAGACGAGTCCAACAGCTTGAAGCAATTAACGTCTTCTCTTTCTCTCTCAGGTGGGAGGTCAATCCGTCATACTGCGACACGGTCAAAAAACTTTATCCGTACAACTCTGGGAACAGACTGCTCAACATTATTGACATGGCCGTTTTTGACTTTCTCACAGGCATGTAAACACTTTCCATATCAAAAAGTTGACGCAATTTGTCAAAACTTGTTCAAATGATTTCATACTTGACAATGAAAGTAGTGTTGATGATTTTTGCACCAAAGTAAGCATTAGGAAATCAGTTGCATGCTGACCTTAATGATTGTCCTTCATGTTGTAGGAAACATGGACAGGCATCACTATGAAATTTTCACCAAGTTTGGAGATGATGGTTTCCTTCTTCACTTAGACAACGCCAGAGGGTTTGTGCTCATCTGTACTGTACGTTCACAGACTATGCAGTTTTGCATTCAGCTTTCTCTATGTAAACATTTGACATTGAGCATCATCTTTTACATTACAAAAACATGCAGTGCCCAACTCAAAAGTTTAAAAGCACGTCTTTTGAATGCAAAAAATGCAATTCTGTGGCCTTTTTCATTGCGGTTTCTTGTGGAAGTCTGACAGTAATGCTGTGGTACATTATGACACAAAAAGTCTCAATTATGTAAAAAGAAATTACTACATAAAAACAAATACATGCACAAAAATGATGACAAAGTACTAATTATGAGATAAAAGTCGAAATTGTAATCTCATTATTACGACGCTCATAAATATGAGATTAGTCATTATTACGGACGCTCATAAATATCTTTTATCTCATATTTATGAGCGTGCGTAATAATGACTAATCTCATAATTATGAGCGTCGTAATAATGACTAATCTCATATTTATGAGCGTTGTAATAATGACTAATCTCATATTTATGAGCGTCGTAATAATGACTAATCTCATAATTATGAGCGTCGTAATAATGACTAATATTTATGACGTAATAAATTATGAGCGTCGTGAATAATGACTAATATTTATGAGCGTCGTAATAATGACTAATCTCATAATTATGAGCGCCGTAATAATCTCATCATTTATGAGCGTCGTAATAATGACTAATCTCATATTTATGAGCGTCGTAATAATGACTAATCTCATAATTATGAGCGTCGTAATAATGACTAATCTCATATTTATGAGCGTCGTAATAATGACTCGTATCATATTTATGAGCGTCGTAATAATGACTAATCTCATATTTATGAGCGTCGTAATAATGACTAATCTCATAATTATGAGCGTCGTAATAATGACTAATCTCATATTTATGAGCGTCGTAATAATGACTCGTATCATATTTATGAGCGTCGTAATAATGACTAATCTCATATTTATGAGCGTCGTAATAATGACTAATCTCATAATTATGAGCGTCGTAATAATGACTAATCTCATATTTATGAGCGTCGTAATAATGACTAAATATCATATTTATGAGCGTCGTAATAATGACTCGTATCATATTTATGAGCGTCGTAATAATGACTAATCTCATATTTATGAGCGTCGTAATAATGACTAATCTCATATTTATTTAATGACTAATCTCGTATTTATGAGCGCCGAATAATGACTAATCTCATATTTATGAGCGTCGTAATAATGACTAATCTCATAATTATGAGCGTCGAATAATGACTAATCTCATATTTATGAGCGCGTAATAATGACTAATCTCATATTATGAGCGTCGTAATAATGACTAATCTCATATTTATGAGCGTCGTAATAATGACTAATCTCATATTTATGAGCGTCGTAATAATGACTAATCTCATATTTATGGCGTCGTAATAATGACTAATCTCATATTTATGAGCGTCGTAATAATGACTAATCTCATATTTATGAGCGTCGTAATAATGACTAATCTCATATTTATGAGCGTCGTAATAATGACTAATCTCATAATTATGAGCGCCGTAATAATGACTAATCTCATAATTATGAGCGTCGTAATAATGACTAATCTCATATTTATGAGCGTCGTAATAATGACTAATCTCATAATTATGAGCGTCGTAATAATGACTAATCTCATATTTATGAGCGTCGTAATAATGACTAATCTCATATTTATGAGCGCGTAATAATGACTAATAATGAGCGCCGTAATAATGACTAATCTCATAATTATGAGCGTCGTAATAATGACTCATCTCATATTATGAGCGTCGTAATAATGACTAATCTCATATTTATGAGCGTCGTAATAATGACTAATCTCATAATTATGAGCGTCGTAATAATGACTAATCTCATAATTATGAGCGTCGTAATAATGACTAATCTCATATTTATGAGCGTCGTAATAATGACTAATCTCATATTTATGAGCGTCGTAATAATGACTAATCTCATATTTATGAGCGTCGTAATAATGACTAATATCATATTTATGAGCGTCGTAATAATGACTCGTATCATATTATGGCGTCGTAATAATGACTAATCTCATATTTATGAGCGTCGTAATAATGACTAATCTCATATTTATGAGCATCGTAATAATGACTAATCTCATATTTATGGCGTCGTAATAATGACTAATCTCATAATTATGAGCGTCGTAATAATGACTAATCTCATAATTATGAGCGTCGTAACTAATCTCATATTTATGAGCGCCGTAATAATGACTAATCTCATAATTATGAGCGTCGTAATAATGACTAATCTATCATATTTATGAGCGTCGTAATAATGACTAATCGTATCATATTTATGAGCGTCGTAATAATGACTAATCTCATATTTATGAGCGTCGTAATAATGACTAATCTCATATTTATGAGCGTCGTAATAATGACTAATCTCATATTTATGAGCGTCGTAATAATGACTAATCTCATAATAATTATGGCGTCGTAATAATGACTAATCTCATAATTATGAGCGTCGTAATAATGACTAATCTCATATTTATGAGCATAATTCGTAATAATGACTAATCTCATATTTATGAGCGTCGTAATAATGACTAATCTCATAATTATGAGCGTCGTAATAATGACTAATCTCATAATTATGAGCGTCGTAATAATGACTAATCTCATAATTATGAGCGTCGTAATAATGACTAATCTCATATTTATGAGCGTCGTAATAATGACTAATCTCATAATTATGGCGTCGTAATAATGACTAATATCATAATTATGAGCGTCGTAATAATGACTAATCTCATAATTATGCGTCGTAATAATGACTAATCTCATAATTATGGCGTCGTAATAATGACTTCTCTCATATTTATGAGCGTCGTAATAATGACTAATCTCATAATTATGAGCGTCGTAATAATGACTAATATCATATTTATGAGCGTCGTAATAATGACTAATCTCATATTTATGAGCGTCGTAATAATAATGACTAATCTCATAATTATGAGCGTCGTAATAATGACTAATCTCATATTTATGGCGTCGTAATAATGACTATCATATTTATGAGCGTCGTAATAATGACTAATCTCATAATTATGAGCGTCGTAATAATGACTAATCTCATATTTATGAGCGTCGTAATAATGACTAATCTCATATTTATGGCTCAAGTAATTAATGACTAATCTCATATTTATGCGTCGTAATAATGACTAATCTCATAATTATGAGCGTCGTAATAATGACTAATCTCATATTTATGAGCGTCGTAATAATGACTAATCTCATATTTATGAGCGCCGCGTGACTAATCTCATAATTATGACTAATCTCATATTTATGAGCGTCGTAATAATGACTAATCTCATATTTATGGCGTCGTAATAATGACTAATCTCATCAATTATGAGCGTCGTAATAATGACTAATCTCATATTTATGAGCGTCGTAATAATGACTAATCTCATATTTATGGCGTCGTAATAATGACTAATCTCATATTTATGAGCGTCGTAATAATGACTAATCTCATATTTATGAGCGTCGTAATAATGACTAATCTCATAATTATAGCGCGTAATAATGACTAATCTCATATTTATGAGCGTCGTAATAATGACTAATCTCATTTATGAGCGTCGTAATAATGACTAATCTCATATTTATGGCGTCGTAATAATGACTAATCTCATATTTATGAGCGTCGTAATAATGACTAATCTCATTTATTTATGAGCGTCGTAATAATGACTAATCTCATAATTATGGCGTCGTAATAATGACTAATCTCATATTTATGAGCGTCGTAATAATGACTAATCTCATATTTATGAGCGTCGTAATAATGACTATCTCATAATTATGACGTAATAATCTCATCTCATAATTATGAGCGTCGTAATAATGACTAATCTCATAATTATGAGCGTCGTAATAATGACTAATCTCATATTTATGAGCGTCGTAATAATGACTAATCTCATATTTATGAGCGTCGTAATAATGACTAATAATTATGAGCGTCGTAATAATGACTAATCTCATATTTATGAGCGTCGTAATAATGACTAATCTCATAATCTCATAATATGGACGATCATTTTGCGAGCGTCGTAATAATGACTAATCTCATAATTATGGCGTCGTAATAATGACTAATCTCATATTTATGAGCGTCGTAATAATGACTAATCTCATATTTATGAGCGTCGTAATAATGACTAATCTCATATTTATGAGCGTCGTAATAATGACTAATCTCATATTTATGAGCGTCGTAATAATGACTAATCTCATATTTATGAGCGTCGTAATAATGACTAATCTCATAATTATGAGCGTCGTAATAATGACTAATCTCATATTTATGAGCGTCGTAATAATGACTAATCTCATATTTATGAGCGTCGTAATAATGACTAATCTCATATTTATGAGCGTCGTAATAATGACTAATCTCATAATTATGAGCGTCGTAATAATGACTCGTATCATAATTATGAGCGTCGTAATAATGACTAATCTCATATTTATGCGTCGTAATAATGACTAATCTCATAATTATGAGCGTCGTAATAATGACTAATCTCATAATTATGAGCGTCGTAATAATGACTAATCTCATATTTATGAGCGTCGTAATAATGACTAATCTCATATTTATGAGCGTCGTAATAATGACTAATCTCATATTTATGGCGTCGTAATAATGACTAATATCATATTTATGAGCGTCGTAATAATGACTAATCTCATATTTATGAGCGTCGTAATAATGACTAATCTCATATTTATGAGCGTCGTAATAATGACTAATCTCATATTTATGAGCGTCGTAATAATGACTAATCTCATATTTATAGCGTCGTAATAATGACTAATCTCATATTTATGAGCGTCGTAATAATGACTAATCTCATATTTATGAGCGTCGTAATAATGACTAATCTCATATTTATGAGCGTCGTAATAATGACTAATCTCATATTTATGAGCGTCGTAATAATGACTAATCTCATATTTATGAGCGTCGTAATAATGACTAATCTCATATTTATGAGCGTCGTAATAATGACTAATCTCATATTTATGAGCGTCGTAATAATGACTAATCTCATATTTATGAGCGTCGTAATAATGACTAATCTCATATTTATGAGCGTCGTAATAATGACTAATATTTATCTCATGACTAATCTATGAGCGTCGTAATAATGACTAATCTCATATTTATGAGCGTCGTAATAATGACTAATCTCATAATTATGAGCGTCGTAATAATGACTAATCTCATATTTATGAGCGTCGTAATAATGACTAATCTCATATTTATGAGCGTCGTAATAATGACTAATCTCATATTTATGAGCGTCGTAATAATGATAACTAATCTCATATTAATAAGACGTCGTAATAATGACTCGTAATAATGACTAATCATATTTATGAGCGTCGTAATAATGACTAATCTCATAATTATGAGCGTCGTAATAATGACTAATATCATAATTATGAGCGTCGTAATAATGACTAATCTCATATTTATGAGCGTCGTAATAATGACTAATCTCATATTTATGAGCGTCGTAATAATGACTAATCTCATATTTATGAGCGTCGTAATAATGACTAATCTCATATTTATGGCGTCGTAATAATGACTAATCTCATATTATGAGCGTCGTAATAATGACTAATCTCATAATTATGAGCGTCGTAATAATGACTAATCTCATATTTATGAGCGTCGTAATAATGACTAATCTCATATTTATGAGCGTCGTAATAATGACTAATCTCATAATTATGAGCGTCGTAATAATGACTAATCTCATATTTATGAGCGTCGTAATAATGACTAATCTCATATTTATGAGCGTCGTAATAATGACTAATCTCATAATTATGGCGTCGTAATAATGACTAATCTCGCCGTAATAATCATAATTATGGCGTCGTAATAATGACTAATCTCATATTTATGAGCGTCGTAATAATGACTAATCTCATATTTATGAGCGTCGTAATAATGACTAATCTCATAATTATGAGCGTCGTAATAATGACTAATCTCATATTTATGAGCGTCGTAATAATGACTAATCTCATAATTATGATGAGTCGTAATAATGACTAATCTCATATTTATGAGCGTCGTAATAATGACTAATCTCATATTTATGAGCGTCGTAATAATGACTAATCTCATATATGTGTCATATTATGAAGCGTCGTAATAATGACTAATCTAATAATATTTATGAGCGTCGTAATAATGACTAATCTCATATTTATGAGCGTCGTAATAATGACTAATCTCATATTTATGAGCGTCGTAATAATGACTAATCTCATATTTATGAGCGTCGTAATAATGACTAATCTCATAATTATGAGCGTCGTAATAATGACTAATCTCATATTTATGAGCGTCGTAATAATGACTAATCTCATATTTATGAGCGTCGTAATAATGACTAATCTCATATTTATGAGCGTCGTAATAATGACTAATCTCATATTTATGAGCGTCGTAATAATGACTAATCTCATATTTATGAGCGTCGTAATAATGACGTAATAATGACTCTCATATTTATGAGCGTCGTAATAATGACTAATCTCATATTTATGAGCGTCGTAATAATGACTAATCTCATAATTATGAGCGTCGTAATAATGACTAATCTCTCATTTATGAGCGTCGTAATAATGACTAATCTCATATTTATGAGCGTCGTAATAATGACTAATCTCATAATTATGAGCGTCGTAATAATGACTAATCTCATATTTTAATAATGACGTCATATTTATGAGCGTCGTAATAATGACTAATCTCATATTTATGAGCGTCGTAATAATGACTAATCTCATAATTATGAAGCGTCGTAATAATGACTAATCTCATATTTATGAGCGTAATAATGACTAATCTCATATTTATGAGCGTCGTAATAATGACTAATCTCATATTTATGAGCGCCGTAATAATGACTAATCTCATATTTATGAGCGCCGTAATAATGACTAATCTCATATTTATGAGCGTCGTAATAATGACTAATCTCATATTTATGATCGTAATAATGACTAATCTCATATTTATGAGCGCCGTAATAATGACTAATCTCATAATTATGAGCGTCGTAATAATGACTAATCTCATATTTATGAGCGTCGTAATAATGACTAATCTCATAATTATGAGCGCCGTAATAATGACTAATCTCATATTTATGAGCGTCGTAATAATGACTAATCTCATAATTATGAGCGCGTAATAATGACTAATCTCATATTTATGAGCGTCGTAATAATGACTAATCTCATAATTATGAGCGTCGTAATAATGACTAATCTCATATTTATGAGCGTCGTAATAATGACTAATCTCATATTTATGAGCGTCGTAATAATGACTAATCTCATAATTATGGCGTCGTAATAATGACTAATCTCATATTTATGAGCGTCGTAATAATGACTAATCTCATATTTATGAGCGTCGTAATAATGACTCATCATTTATGAGCGTCGTAATAATGACTAATCTCAATTATGAGCGTCGTAATAATGACTAATCTCATATTTATGAGCGTCGTAATAATGACTAATCTCATATTTATGGCGTCGTAATAATGACTAATCTCATAATTATGAGCGTCGTAATAATGACTAATCTCATATTTATGAGCGTCGTAATAATGACTATCTCATATTTATGAGCGTCGTAATAATGACTAATCTCATAATTATGAGCGTCGTAATAATGACTAATCTCATATTTATGAGCGTCGTAATAATGACTAATCTCATATTTATGAGCGTCGTAATAATGACTAATCTCATATTTATGAGCGTCGTAATAATGACTAATCTCATATTTATGAGCGTCGTAATAATGACTAATCTCATATTTATGAGCGTCGTAATAATGACTAATCTCATAATTTATGAGCGTCGTAATAATGACTAATCTCATAATTATGAGCGTCGTAATAATGACTAATCTCATAATTATGAGCGTCGTAATAATGACTAATCATATTTATGAGCGCCGTAATAATGACTAATCTCATATTTATGAGCGTCGTAATAATGACTAATCTCATATTTATGAGCGTCGTAATAATGACTAATCTCATATTTATGGCGTCGTAATAATGACTAATCTCATAATTATGAGCGTCGTAATAATGACTAATCTCATATTTATGAGCGTCGTAATAATGACTAATCTCATATTTATGAGCGTCGTAATAATGACTAATCTCATATTTATGAGCGTCGTAATAATGACTAATCTCATAATTATGAGCGTCGTAATAATGACTAATCTCATATTTATGAGCGTCGTAATAATGACTAATCTCATATTTATGAGCGTCGTAATAATGACTAATCTCATAATTATGAGCGTCGTAATAATGACTAATCTCATATTTATGAGCGTCGTAATAATGACTAATCAGTATCATATTTATGGCGTCGTAATAATGACTAATCTCATATTTATGAGCGTCGTAATAATGACTAATCTCATATTTATGAGCGTCGTAATAATGACTAATCTCATATTTATGAGCGTCGTAATAATGACTAATCTCATATTTATGAGCGTCGTAATAATGACTAATCTCATATTTATGAGCGTCGTAATAATGACTAATCTCATAATTATGAGCGTCGTAATAATGACTAATCTCATATTTATGAGCGTATAATGACTAATCTCATATATGAGCCGAATAATCATATTATGAGCGTCGTAATAATGACTAATCTCATATTTATGAGCGTCGTAATAATGACTAATCTCATATTTATGAGCGTCGTAATAATGACTAATCTCATATTTATGAGCGCCGTAATAATGACTAATCTCATATTTATGAGCGTCGTAATAATGACTAATCTCATATTTATGATCGTAATAATGACGTAATAATGACTAATCTCATATTTATGAGCGTCGTAATAATGACTAATCTCATAATTATGATCGTAATAATGACTAATCTCATAATTTATGAGCGCCGTAATAATGACTAATCTCATATTTATGAGCGTCGTAATAATGACTAATCTCATAATTACTATGACTAATCTCATAATTATGAGCGCCGTAATAATGACTAATCTCATATTATGAGCGCCGTAATAATGGCGTCGTAATAATGACTAATCTCATATTTATGAGCGTCGTAATAATGACTAATCTCATATTTATGAGCGCCGTAATAATGACTAATCTCATATTTATGAGCGTCGTAATAATGACTAATCTCATAATTATGAGCGTCGTAATAATGACTAATCTCATATTTATGAGCGTCGTAATAATGACTAATCTCATATTTATGAGCGTCGTAATAATGACTAATCTCATATTTATGAGCGTCGTAATAATGACTAATCTCATATTTATGAGCGTCGTAATAATGACTAATCTCATAATTATGAGCGTCGTAATAATGACTAATCTCATAATTATGAGCGTCGTAATAATGACTAATCTCATATTTATGAGCGTCGTAATAATGACTAATCTCATATTTATGAGCGTCGTAATAATGACTAATCTCATATAATTATGAGCGTCGTAATAATGACTAATCTCATAATTATGAGCGTCGTAATAATGACTAATCTCATATTTATGAGCGTCGTAATAATGACTAATCTCATATTTATGAGCGTCGTAATAATGACTAATCTCATATTTATGAGCGTCGTAATAATGACTAATCTCATATTTATGAGCGTCGTAATAATGACTAATCTCATATTTATGAGCGTCGTAATAATGACTAATCTCATATTTATGAGCGTCGTAATAATGACTAATCTCATATTTATGAGCGCCGTAATAATGACTAATCATATTTATGAGCGTCGTAATAATGACTAATCTCATATTTATGAGCGTCGTAATAATGACTAATCTCATATTTATGAGCGTCGTAATAATGACTAATCTCATATTTATGAGCGCGTAATAATGACTAATATTTATGACGTAATAATGACTAATCTCATAATTATGAGCGTCGTAATAATGACTAATCTCATAATTATGAGCGTCGTAATAATGACTAATCTCATATTTATGAGCGTCGTAATAATGACTAATCTCATAATTATGAGCGTCGTAATAATGACTAATCTCATAATTATGAGCGTATAATAATGACTAATCTCATATTTATGAGCGTCGTAATAATGACTAATCTCATATTTATGAGCGTCGTAATAATGACTAATCTCATATTTATGACGTCGTAATAATGACTAATCTCATATTTATGAGCGTCGTAATAATGACTAATCTCATATTTATGAGCGTCGTAATAATGACTAATCTCATAATTATGAGCGTCGTAATAATGACTAATCTCATATTTATGAGCGTCGTAATAATGACTAATCTCATATTTATGAGCGTCGTAATAATGACTAATCTCATATTTATGAGCGCCGTAATAATGACTAATCTCATAATTATGAGCGCCGTAATAATGACTAATCTCATATTTATGAGCGTCGTAATAATGACTAATCTCATAATTATGGCGTCGTAATAATGACTAATCTCATAATTATGAGCGTCGTAATAATGACTAATCTCATATTTATGAGCGTCGTAATAATGACTAATCTCATATTTATGAGCGTCGTAATAATGACTAATCTCATATTTATGAGCGTCGTAATAATGACTAATCTCATATTTATGAGCGTCGAATAATGACTAATCTCATATTATGAGCGTCGTAATAATGACTAATCTCATATTTATGAGCGTAATAATGACTAATCTCGTAATTATGAGCGCCGTAATAATGACTCATCTCATTATGAGCGTCGTAATAATGACTAATCTCATATTTATGAGCGTCGTAATAATGACTAATCTCATATTTATGAGCGTCGTAATAATGACTAATCTCATATTTATGAGCGTCGTAATAATGACTAATCTCATAATAATGACTAATCTTATTTATGAGCGTCGTAATAATGACTAATCTCATATTTATGAGCGTCGTAATACTAACTATTTATGAGCGCCGTAATAATGACTAATCTCAATTATGAGCCGTCGTAATAATGACTAATCTCATATTTATGAGCGCCGTAATAATGACTAATCTCATAATTATGAGCGTCGTAATAATGACTAATCTCATATTTATGAGCGTCGTAATAATGACTAATCTCATAATTATGAGCGTCGTAATAATGACTAATCTCATATTTATGGCGTCGTAATAATGACTAATCTCATATTTATGAGCGTCGTAATAATGACTAATCTCATAATTATGAGCGTCGTAATAATGACTAATCTCATATTTATGAGCGTCGTAATAATGACTAATCTCATATTTATGGCGTCGTAATAATGACTAATCTCATATTTATGACGTCGTAATAATGACTAATCTCATATTTATGAGCGTCGTAATAATGACTAATCTCATATTTATGAGCGTCGTAATAATGACTAATCTCATATTTATGAGCGTCGTAATAATGACTAATCTCATAATTATGAGCGTCGTAATAATGACTAATCTCATAATTATGAGCGTCGTAATAATGACTAATCTCATAATTATGAGCGCGTAATAATGACTAATCTCATATTTATGAGCGTCGTAATAATGACTAATCTCATAATTATGAGCGTCGTAATAATGACTAATCTCATTTATGGCGTCGTAATAATGACTAATCTCATATTTATGTAACAATGACTAATCTACATTTATGAGCGTCGTAATAATGACTAATCTCATCATAATTATGAGCGTCGTAATAATGACTAATCTCATATTTATGAGCGTCGTAATAATGACTAATCTCATAATTATGAGCGCCGTAATAATGACTAATCTCATATTTATGAGCGTCGTAATAATGACTAATCTCATAATTATGAGCGTCGTAATAATGACTAATCTCATATTTATGAGCGTCGTAATAATGACTAATCTCATATTTATGAGCGTCGTAATAATGACTAATCTCATAATTATGAGCGTCGTAATAATGACTAATCTCATATTATGAGCGTCGTAATATTATATGCCGTAATAATGACTAATATTTGCAGCGTCGTAATAATGACTAATCTCATATTTATGGCGTCGTAATAATGACTAATCTCATATTTATGAGCGTCGTAATAATGACTAATCTCATAATTATGAGCGTCGTAATAATGACTAATCTCATATTTATGAGCGTCGTAATAATGACTAATCTCATAATTATGAGCGCCGTAATAATGACTAATCTCATAATTATGAGCGTCGTAATAATGACTAATCTCATAATTATGAGCGTCGTAATAATGACTAATCTCATATTTATGAGCGTAATAATGACTAATAATGATGCGTCGTAATAATGACTAATCTCATATTATGCGTCGTAATAATGACTAATCTTACAATTATGAGCGTCGTAATAATGACTAATCTCATATTTATGAGCGTCGTAATAATGACTAATCTCATCATTTATGAGCGTCGTAATAATGACTAATCTCATAATTATGAGCGTCGTAATAATGACTAATCATATTTATGAGCGCCGTAATAATCTAATATAATTATGAGCGTCGTAATAATGACTAATCTCATAATTATGAGCGTCGTAATAATGACTAATCTCATATTTATGAGCGTCGTAATAATGACTAATCTCATAATTATGAGCGTCGTAATAATGACTAATCTCATATTTATGAGCGTCGTAATAATGACTAATCTCATATTTATGAAGCGTCGTAATAATGACTAATCTCATATTTATGAGCGTCGTAATAATGACTAATCTCATATTTATGAGTCGTAATAATGACTAATCTCATAATTATGAGCGTCGTAATAATGACTAATCTCATATTTATGAGCGTCGTAATAATGACTAATCTCATATTTATGAGCGTCGTAATAATGACTAATCTCATATTTATGAGCGTCGTAATAATGACTAATCTCATATTTATGAGCGTCGTAATAATGACTAATCTCATATTTATGAGCGTCGTAATAATGACTAATCTCATATTTATGGCGTCGTAATAATGACTAATCTCATATTTATGAGCGTCGTAATAATGACTAATCTCATAATTATGAGCGTCGTAATAATGACTAATCTCATAATTATGAGCGTCGTAATTTATGAGCGTCGTAATAATGACTAATCTCATAATTATGAGCGTCGTAATAAATATCATTTATGAGCGTCGTAATAATGACTAATCTCATATTTATGAGCGTCGTAATAATGACTAATCTCATATTTATGAGCGTCGTAATAATGACTAATCATATTTATGAGCGTCGTAATAATGACTAATCTCATATTTATGAGCGTCGTAATAATGACTAACTCATAATTATGAGCGTCGTAATAATGACTAATCATATTTATGAGCGCGTCGACTAATAATGACTAATCTCATAATTATGAGCGTCGTAATAATGACTAATCTCATATTTATGAGCGTCGTAATAATGATAATGATATTAATCTAATAATGACTAATCATAATTTATGAGCGCCGTAATAATGACTAATCTCATATTTATGAGCGTCGTAATAATGACTAATCTCATATTTATGAGCGTCGTAATAATGACTAATCTCATATTTATGAGTCGTAATAATGACTAATCTCATATTTATGAGCGTCGTAATAATGACTAATCTCATAATTATGAGCGTCGTAATAATGACTAATCTCATATTTATGAGCGTCGTAATGACTAATGACTATTATCTCGTAATAATGACTAATCATATTTATGAGCGTCGTAATAATGACTAATCTCATATTTATGAGCGTCGTAATAATGACTAATCTCATAATTATGAGCGTCGTAATAATGACTAATCTCATATTTATGAGCGTCGTAATAATGACTAATCTCATATTTATGAGCGTCGTAATAATGACTAATCTCATAATTATGAGCGTCGTAATAATGACTAATCTCATATTTATGAGCGTCGTAATAATGACTAATCTCATATTTATGAGCGTCGTAATAATGACTAATCTCATATTTATGAGCGTCGTAATAATGACTAATCTCATATTTATGAGCGTCGTAATAATGACTAATCTCATATTTATGAGCGTCGTAATAATGACTAATCTCATATTTATGAGCGTCGTAATAATGACTAATCTCATATTTATGAGCGTCGTAATAATGACTAATCTCATATTTATGAGCGTCGTAATAATGACTAATCTCATAATTATGAGCGTCGTAATAATGACTAATCTCATATTTATGAGCGTCGTAATAATGACTAATCTCATATTTATGAGCGTCGTAATAATGACTAATCTCATATTTATGAGCGTCGTAATAATGACTAATCTCATATTTATGAGCGTCGTAATAATGACTAATCTCATAATTATGAGCGTCGTAATAATGACTAATCTCATAATTATGAGCGTCGTAATAATGACTAATCTCATAATTATGAGCGTCGTAATAATGACTAATCTCATATTTATGAGCGTCGTAATAATGACTAATCTCATATTTATGAGCGTCGTAATAATGACTAATCTCATATTTATGAGCGTCGTAATAATGACTAATCTCATAATTATGAGCGTCGTAATAATGACTAATCTCATAATTATGAGCGTCGTAATAATGACTAATATCATATTTATGAGCGTCGTAATAATGACTAATCTCATAATTATGAGCGTCGTAATAATGACTAATCTCATATTTATGAGCGTCGTAATAATGACTAATCTCATATTTATGAGCGTCGTAATAATGACTAATCTCATAATTATGAGCGTCGTAATAATGACTAATCTCATAATTATGCGCGTAATAATGACTAATCTCATAATGACTAATAATGCATAATTCATATTTATGAGCGTCGTAATAATGACTAATCTCATATTTATGAGCGTCGTAATAATGACTAATCTCATAATTATGAGCGTCGTAATAATGACTAATCTCATATTTATGGCGTCGTAATAATGACTAATCTCATAATTATGAGCGTCGTAATAATGACTAATCTCATATTTATGAGCGTCGTAATAATGACTAATCTCATATTTATGAGCGTCGTAATAATGACTAACTCATAATTATGCGCGTAATAATGACTAATCTCATATTATAGCGTCGTAATAATGACTAATCTCATATTTATGAGCGTCGTAATAATGACTAATCTCATATTTATGAGCGTCGTAATAATGACTAATCTCATATTTATGAGCGTCGTAATAATGACTAATCTCATATTTATGCGCGTAATAATGACTAATCTCGTAATAATGACTAATCTCATAATTATGAGCGTCGTAATAATGACTAATCTCATATTTATGAGCGTCGTAATAATGACTAATCTCATATTTATGAGCGTCGTAATAATGACTAATCTCATATTTATGAGCGTCGTAATAATGACTAATCTCATATTTATGAGCGTCGTAATAATGACTAATCTCATAATTATGAGCGTCGTAATAATGACTAATCTCATATTTATGAGCGTCGTAATAATGACTAATCTCATATTTATGAGCGTCGTAATAATGACTAATCTCATAATTATGAGGCGTCGTAATAATGACTAATCTCATATTTATGGCGTCGTAATAATGACTAATCTCATATTTATGAGCGTCGTAATAATGACTAATCTCATAATTATGAGCGTCGTAATAATGACTACTAATCTCATATTTATGAGCGTCGTAATAATGACTAATCTCATAATTATGAGCTCGTAATAATGACTAATCATATTTATGAGCGTAATAATGACTAATCTCAATTATTATGGCGTCGTAATAATGACTAATCTCATATTTATGAGCGTCGTAATAATGACTAATCTCATATTTATGAGCGTCGTAATAATGACTAATCTCATAATTATGAGCGTCGTAATAATGACTAATCTCATATTTATGAGCGTCGTAATAATGACTAATCTCATATTTATGAGCGTCGTAATAATGACTAATCTCATAATTATGAGCGTCGTAATAATGACTAATCTCATATTTATGAGCGTCGTAATAATGACTAATCTCATATTTATGAGCGTCGTAATAATGACTAATCTCATATTTATGAGCGTCGTAATAATGACTAATCTCATATTTATGAGCGTCGTAATAATGACTAATCTCATATTTATGAGCGTAATGACTCATAATTATGAGCTCGTAATAATGACTAATCTCATAATTATGAGCGTCGTAATAATGACTAATCTCATATTTATGAGCGTCGTAATAATGACTAATCTCATAATTATGAGCGTCGTAATAATGACTAATCTCATATTTATGAGCGTCGTAATAATGACTAATCTCATATTTATGGCGTCGTAATAATGACTAATCTCATATTTATGAGCGTCGTAATAATGACTAATCTCATATTTATGGCGTCGTAATAATGACTAATCTCATATTATGAGCGTCGTAATAATGACTAATCTCATATTTATGAGCGTCGTAATAATGACTAATCTCATATTTATGAGCGTCGTAATAATGACTAATCTCATATTTATGAGCGTCGTAATAATGACTAATCTCATAATTATGAGCGTCGTAATAATGACTAATCTCATAATTATGAGCGTCGTAATAATGACTAATCTCATATTTATGAGCGTCGTAATAATGACTAATCTCATAATTATGAGCGTCGTAATAATGACTAATCTCATATTTATGAGCGTCGTAATAATGACTAATCTCATATTTATGAGCGTCGTAATAATGACTAATCTCATATTTATGAGTCGTAATAATGTAATAATGACTAATCTCATAATTATGGCGTCGTAATAATGACTAATCTCATAATTATGAGCGTCGTAATAATGACTAATCTCATAATTATGAGCGTCGTAATAATGACTAATCTCATAATTATGGCGTCGTAATAATGACTAATCTCATATTTATGGCGTCGTAATAATGACTAATCTCATATTTATGAGCGTCGTAATAATGACTAATCTCATATTTATGAGCGTCGTAATAATGACTAATCTCATATTTATGAGCGTCGTAATAATGACTAATCTCATATTTATGGCGTCGTAATAATGACTAATCTCATATTTATGAAGCGTCGTAATAATGACTAATCTCATATTTATGGCGTCGTAATAATGACTAATCTCATATTTATGAGCGTCGTAATAATGACTAATCTCATATTTATGGCGTCGTAATAATGACTACTATTTATCGTAATAATGACTAATCTCATAATTATGAGCGTCGTAATAATGACTAATCTCATATTTATGAGCGTCGTAATAATGACTAATCTCATATTTATGAGCGTCGTAATAATGACTAATCTCATATTTATGGCGTCGTAATAATGACTAATCTCATATTTATGAGCGTCGTAATAATGACTAATCTCATATTTATGAGCGTCGTAATAATGACTAATCTCATATTTATGGCGTCGTAATAATGACTAATCTCATAATTATGAGCGTCGTAATAATGACTAATCTCATAATTATGAGCGTCGTAATAATGACTAATCTCATATTTATGAGCGTCGTAATAATGACTAATCTCATATTTATGAGCGTCGTAATAATGACTAATCTATTTATGACTAATAATGACTCTCATATTTATGAGCGTCGTAATAATGACTAATCTCATAATTATGGCGTCGTAATAATGACTAATCTCATATTTATGAGCGTCGTAATAATGACTAATCTCATAATTATGGCGTCGTAATAATGACTAATCATCATATTTATGAGCGTCGTAATAATGACTAATCTCATATTTATGAGCGTCGTAATAATGACTCGCATCATATTTATGAGCGTCGTAATAATGACTAATCTCATATATTAGCGCGTAATAATGACTAATCTCATAATTATGAGCGTCGTAATAATGACTAATATCATATTTATGAGCGTCGTAATAATGACTAATCTCATAATTATGAGCGTCGTAATAATGACTAATCTCATATTTATCAGCCGTTTAATACGTCGTAATAATGACTAATCTCATAATTATGAGCGTCGTAATAATGACTAATCTCATATTTATGAGCGTCGTAATAATGACTATCTCATAATGAGCCGCCGTAATAATGACTAATCTCATATTTATGGCGTCGTAATAATGACTAATCTCATAATTATGAGCGTCGTAATAATGACTAATCTCATATTTATGAGCGTCGTAATAATGACTAATCTCATATTTATGAGCGTCGTAATAATGACTAATCTCATAATTATGAGCGTCGTAATAATGACTAATCTCATATTTATGGCGTCGTAATAATGACTAATCTCATATTTATGGCGTCGTAATAATGACTAATCTCATAATTATGAGCGTCGTAATAATGACTAATCTCATATTTATGAGCGTCGTAATAATGACTAATCTCATATTTATGGCGTCGTAATAATGACTAATCTCATAATTATGGCGTCGTAATAATGACTAATCTCATATTTATGGCGTCGTAATAATGACTAATCTCATATTTATAGCGTCGTAATAATGACTAATCTCATAATTATGAGCGTCGTAATAATGACTAATCTCATAATTATGAGCGTCGTAATAATGACTAATCTCATATTTATGAGCGTCGTAATAATGACTAATATCATAATTATGAGCGTCGTAATAATGACTAATCTCATAATTATAGCGTCGTAATAATGACTAATATCATAATTATGAGCGTCGTAATAATGACTAATATCATATTTATGGCGTCGTAATAATGACTAATCTCATATTTATGAGCGTCGTAATAATGACTAATCTCATATTTATGAGCGTCGTAATAATGACTAATCTCATATTTATAGCGTCGTAATAATGACTAATCTCATATTTATGAGCGTCGTAATAATGACTAATCTCATATTTATGGCGTCGTAATAATGACTAATCTCTATTTATGAGCTCGTAATAATGACTAATCTTATTAGCGTCGTAATAATGACTAATCTCATATTTATGAGCGTCGTAATAATGACTAATCTCATAATTATGAGCGTCGTAATAATGACTAATCTCATATTTATGAGCGTCGTAATAATGACTAATCTCATATTTATGAGCGTCGTAATAATGACTAATCTCATATTTATAGCGACTAATCTCATATTTATGCGTCGTAATAATGACTAATCTCATATTTATGAGCGTCGTAATAATGACTAATCTCATATTTATGAGCGTCGTAATAATGACTAATCTCATAATTATGAGCGTCGTAATAATGACTAATCTCATATTTATGAGCGTCGTAATAATGACTAATCTCATAATTATGAGCGTCGTAATAATGACTAATCTCATAATGAGCGTCGTAATAATGACTAATCTCATATTTATGGCGTCGTAATAATGACTAATCTCATAATTATGAGCGTCGTAATAATGACTAATCTCATAATTATGGCGTCGTAATAATATCATAATTATGAGCGTCGTAATAATGACTAATCTCATATTTATGGCGTCGTAATAATGACTAATCTCATAATTATGAGCGTCGTAATAATGACTAATCTCATATTTATGAGCGTCGTAATAATGAATCTCATATTTATGGCGTCGTAATAATGACTAATCTCATATTTATGCGCGTAATAATGACTAATCTCATATTTAAGCGTCGTAATAATGACTAATCTCATATTTATGAGCGTCGTAATAATGACTAATCTCATATTTATAGCGTCGTAATAATGACTAATCTCATAATTATGGCGTCGTAATAATGACTAATCTCATATTTATGAGCGTCGTAATAATGACTAATCTCATATTTATGGCGTCGTAATAATGACTAATCTCATATGGCTAATCTCGTAATAATGACGTCGTAATAATGACGTCGTAATAATGACTAATCTCATATTTATGAGCGTCGTAATAATGACTAATCTCATAATTATGAGCGTCGTAATAATGACTAATCTCATATTTATGAGCGTCGTAATAATGACTAATCTCATATTTATGAGCGTCGTAATAATGACTAATCTCATATTTATGAGCGTCGTAATAATGACTAATCTCATATTTATGAGCGTCGTAATAATGACTAATCTCATAATTATGAGCGTCGTAATAATGACTAATCTCATATTTATGGCGTCGTAATAATGACTAATCTCATAATTATGGCGTCGTAATAAACTGATCATATTTATGAGTCGTCGTAATGACTAATCTCATATTTATGAGCGTCGTAATAATGACTAATCTCATATTTATGAGCGTCGTAATAATGACTAATCTCATAATTATGGCGTCGTAATAATGACTAATCTCATATTTATGAGCGTCGTAATAATGACTAATCTCATAATTATGAGCGTCGTAATAATGATCGTATCATATTTATGAGCGTCGTAATAATGACTAATCTCATAATTATGAGCGTCGTAATAATGACTAATCTCATATTTATGGCGTCGTAATAATGACTAATCTCATATTTATGCGTCGTAATAATGACTAATCTCATATTATGGCGTCGTAATAATGACTAATCTCATAATTATGAGCGTCGTAATAATGACTAATCTCATATTTATCGTAATAATGACTAATCTCATATTATGAGCGTCGTAATAATGACTAATCTCATATTTATGAGCGTCGTAATAATGACTAATCTCATAATTATGAGCGTCGTAATAATGACTAATCTCATAATTATGAGCGTCGTAATAATGACTAATCTCTCATATTAATATAGCGTCGTAATATCTCATATGACTAATCTCATATTTATGAGCGTCGTAATAATGACTAATCTCATATTTATTATAATGCGTCATATTTATGAGCGTCGTAATAATGACTAATCATATTTATGGCGTCGTAATAATGACTAATCTCATAATTATGAGCGTGCGTAATAATGACTAATCTCATATTTATGAGCGTCGTAATAATGACTAATCTCATATTTATGGCGTCGTAATAATGACTAATCTCATAATTATGAGCGTCGTAATAATGACTAATCTCATATTTATGAGCGTCGTAATAATGACTAATCTCATATTTATGAGCGTCGTAATAATGACTAATCTCATATTTATGAGCGTCGTAATAATGACTAATCTCATATTTATGAGCGTCGTAATAATGACTAATCTCATAATTATGGCGTCGTAATAATGACTAATCTCATATTTATGAGCGTCGTAATAATGACTAATCTCATAATTATGAGCGTCGTAATAATGACTAATCTCATATTTATGAGCGTCGTAATAATGACTAATCTCATAATTATGAGCGTCGTAATAATGACTAATCTCATATTTATGGCGTCGTAATAATGACTAATCTCATATTTATGAGCGTCGTAATAATGACTAATCTCATATTTATGAGCGTCGTAATAATGACTAATCTCATATTTATGCGTCGTAATAATGACTAATCTCATATTTATGAGCGTCGTAATAATGACTAATCTCATATTTATGAGCGTCGTAATAATGACTAATCTCATATTTATGAGCGTCGTAATAATGACTAATCTCATATTTATGGCGTCGTAATAATGACTAATCTCATATTTATGAGCGTCGTAATAATGACTAATCTCATATTTATGAGCGTCGTAATAATGACTAATCTCATATTTATGAGCGTCGTAATAATGACTAATCTCATATTTATGGCGTCGTAATAATGACTAATCTCATATTTATGAGCGTCGTAATAATGACTAATCTCATAATTATGAGCGTCGTAATAATGACTAATCTCATATTTATGAGCGTCGTAATAATGACTAATCTCATATTTATGAGCGTCGTAATAATGACTAATCTCATAATTATGAGCGTCGTAATAATGACTAATCTCATATTTATGAGCGTCGTAATAATGACTAATCTCATAATTATGAGCGTCGTAATAATGACTAATCTCATATTTATGAGCGTCGTAATAATGACTAATCTCATATTTATGAGCGTCGTAATAATGACTAATCTCATATTTATTAGCGTCGTAATAATGACTAATCTCATAATTATGAGCGTCGTAATAATGACTAATCTCATAATTATGAGCGTCGTAATAATGACTAATCTCATAATTATGAGCGTCGTAATAATGACTAATCTCATAATTATGAGCGTCGTAATAATGACTAATCTCATATTTATGAGCGTCGTAATAATGACTAATCTCATATTTATGGCGTCGTAATAATGACTAATCTCATAATTATGGCGTCGTAATAATGACTAATCTCATATTTATGAGCGTCGTAATAATGACTAATCTCATAATTATAGCGTCGTAATAATGACTAATCTCATAATTATGAGCGCCGTAATAATGACTAATCTCATAATTATGAGCGTCGTAATAATGACTAATCTCATAATTATGGCGTCGTAATAATGACTAATCTCATAATTATGAGCGTCGTAATAATGACTAATCTCATAATTATGAGCGTCGTAATAATGACTAATCTCATAATTATGAGCGTCGTAATAATGACTAATCTCATAATTATGAGCGTCGTAATAATGACTAATCTCATAATTATGAGCGTCGTAATAATGACTAATCTCATAATTATGAGCGTCGTAATAATGACTAATCTCATATTTATGAGCGTCGTAATAATGACTAATCTCATAATTATGGCGTCGTAATAATGACTAATCTCATAATTATGAGCGTCGTAATAATCTAATCTCATAATTATGGCGTCGTAATAATGACCAATCTCATATTTATGAGCGTCGTAATAATGACCAATCTCATATTTATGAGCGTCGTAATAATGACTAATCTCATAATTATGAGCGTCGTAATAATGACTAATCTCATAATTATGAGCGTCGTAATAATGACTAATCTCATAATTATGAGCGTCGTAATAATGACTAATCTCATAATTATGAGCGTCGTAATAATGACTAATCTCATAATTATGAGCGTCGTAATAATGACTAATCTCATAATTATGGCGTCGTAATAATGACTAATCTCATAATTATGAGCGTCGTAATAATGACTAATCTCATATTTATGAGCGTCGTAATAATGACTAATCTCATATTTATGAGCGTCGTAATAATGACTCGTATCATATTTATGAGCGTCGTAATAATGACTAATCTCATAATTATGAGCGTCGTAATAATGACTAATCTCATAATTATGAGCGTCGTAATAATGACTAATCTCATAATTATGAGCGTCGTAATAATGACTAATCTCATAATTATGAGCGTCGTAATAATGACTAATCTCATATTTATGAGCGTCGTAATAATGACTAATCTCATAATTATGAGCGTCGTAATAATGACTAATCTCATATTTATGAGCGTCGTAATAATGACTAATCTCATATTTATGAGCGTCGTAATAATGACTAATCTCATATTTATGAGCGTCGTAATAATGACTAATATCATAATTATGAGCGTCGTAATAATGACTAATCTCATATTTATGAGCGTCGTAATAATGACTAATCTCATAATTATGAGCGTCGTAATAATGACTAATCTCATAATTATGGCGTCGTAATAATGACTAATCTCATATTTATGAGCGTCGTAATAATGACTAATCTCATATTTATGAGCGTCGTAATAATGACTAATCTCATAATTATGCGTCGTAATAGCGTCGTAATAATGACTAATCTCATAATTATGAGCGTCGTAATAATGACTAATCTCATATTTATGAGCGTCGTAATAATGACTAATCTCATAATTATGAGCGTTGTAATAATGACTAATCTCATATTTATGGCGTCGTAATAATGACTAATCTCATAATTATGAGCGTCGTAATAATGACTAATCTCATATTTATGAGCGTCGTAATAATGACTCGTATCATAATTATGAGCGTCGTAATAATGACTCGTATCATATTTATGAGCGTCGTAATAATGACTAATCTCATAATTATGAGCGTCGTAATAATGACTCGTATCATATTTATGAGCGTCGTAATAATGACTAATCTCATATTTATGGCGTCGTAATAATGACTAATCTCATAATTATGAGCGTCGTAATAATGACTAATCTCATAATTATGAGCGTCGTAATAATGACTAATCTCATAATTATGAGCGTCGTAATAATGACTCGTATCATATTTATGAGCGTCGTAATAATGACTCGTATCATATTTATGAGCGTCGTAATAATGACTCGTATCATATTTATGAGCGTCGTAATAATGACTAATCTCATAATTATGAGCGTCGTAATAATGACTCGTATCATAATTATGAGCGTCGTAATAATGACTAATCTCATAATTATGAGCGTCGTAATAATGACTAATCTCATAATTATGAGCGTCGTAATAATGACTAATCTCATATTTATGACTTTGTATGTCATCATTTGGACTTTATATAGAATAAAAATATTTATTCCCAATCGTGATTTACCATAGCTTGATGATTTTGTCCTGATGGCTTCTCCATCTTCTTGTGTGCTGCAGATTTGGACGGCATTCCCATGATGAGATGTCCATTCTTGCACCACTGACACAATGCTGCATGTAAGGATCTTTCTCAAATATTGTAAACATTATTTGGATTACTCTGATACACGTTTAAAGAGCGTTTTATTAGACAAAAAAAAAAAAAAAAAGTATAAAGATTACAAAAGCCATGATCTCTTCCAGGATGAAGCGCTCTACGCTCTCCAGACTGAAGCTTTTGTCCGAGTCCGAGTACCGCCTGAGTGACGTAATGAGGGAATCCCTCTCCAGAGACCCTCTGGCGCCAGTTTTGACTGAGGACCACCTGCAGGCCTTGGACCGCCGGCTGGCCCAGGTGCTTAGGACAGTGGGGAAGTGTGTGAAAAAGCTGGGAGAATCACGTGTGGTGATCACAGACTTTGTGGAATCATCCAGACTAACTACAAGCCACCAAGGAGGAAATCAGAGGTGACAGAACGAGAAGAGCGCGGGTGTGAGGAGATATCAGAAAAGTGACGTTATGCCAACTTCCAGACTAATACACTCCTCCGGTCCAAAATCATGACAAAGGGGGGAATTATTCACATTTCTGATTGGCTAAAAAAGGTCTGCACGATATTACTTTAAAGGTGCACTATGTAACATGTTTTCAGTAAAATATCCAAACCCCACTAGGCCAGTGTTACATATTTTGTTCAGTTGAGTACTTACAATATCCCAAATGTTTCCAACTATCATAAGAAAATTGCTATTTTACCCAATGAACCGGGACGTGTGAGGGCGTGGCCTGTCGATGTTTTCCGGTGTTATTCTGCAGAAGCGCTTTACTCTCACTGCGGTGTGAACGAGTGTCACAGCAGCCGCGAGCGAACGCACAGAGTAACGTCATCACATCATTCTCAACACACTCAGATGTGTCTAATATGATCAACAGAGCTGCGTTACCTCGTACTCGTGACCGGAGAAGCGGAAATGGCGCCGGTGACTGTGGCATAATAAAAGTCCCGCTGTCCGCGAGGTGTGTGTTGCGTTCATCTAATTAACAATCGCTCCAGCGGCCTCGCTCAGCTCCATAACACTCGGTCCTGCTCTGCTTCACACTACAGTAACGTTAATAATCACATCCATGAACATGATTTCTGCCTGAGTCCTGTCCCGATTCTTTCCCACCGGCTGTGAGGGGAAGACCGCATGTCCCAAGATTCTGCGCTCAAACGTGGCGTCATCAAACTACGCCTTTGTTTTGAATAGGCGACCTCTAGCGGACGGAAAAGTTACATAGCGCACCTTTAGAAAGTTTACGTTTAAAAATGATGACATAAAAGCCATATTTATAAGTAAAAACTGACAAAAAGTCAAAATTATAATGCAGTCAAAATGATCACATAAATTGATGTTATGAGATAAAAGTCAAAAAGTTGTAATTATGACATGTCGAGTAATTATGTTGTAATTATGAAAGTCGAAACTATAAGAACAAATGTAGAAATTGCATTTTTAACTTTGAGAAAAAGTAGAGAACTTTATTAAAGTCAATTATGAGGTCAATTATTAAAAGTGGAATTTTTGTCGTTATGACGTTTCGTTTCCCAATTTCAATTTTGTCATGATTATGACTTGGTATCTCATATTATCAGCCTTCTAACTCAGAATTATGACTTTTTAAATCTCATATTAATTCACTTTAGAGTGGCTAAAAGGTCTGTTATTACTTTAAAAGATATCATCACTATCCCTATTATATTAATATCCCTATTAATAAGTGAAACAAATCAAAATTATGACATAAAAGCCATAATTATAAAGCGACAAAATGAGAAGCCATAGATAAAAATTCTAAATTATGACAAACATTGAAATTGAGATAAAAAGTTGAAATTGCATTTTTAATAAAAAAATAAGAAATTGACAAAAAAGTCACAATTATGAGCTAGTCAAATAATCATATAAACAGTTGATGAGTAGAAATATTTATATTTCTAGTCATAATTATGACTTCTTGTCACAATTTTGACTTTATTATTGTTTCAACTTTTATTTGATTTATTTAAATCTCATATTTACTACTTTGCATTTCATAATTATTGGCTAAAAAGGCCCGTGGGGTTACTTCATAAAGTTTCTAACAACTGTAAGTGAAATAAAGTCAAAATTATGACATAAGCCATAATTATTTAAAAAAAGTCAAAGTTATGATTCAGTCGTAATGACGCCAGTCAAAATTATGAGATAGCTTAGATTAGATTTAAGAGAAAGCAATAATTTAAATAAATTAACATAAAAAGTCACAATTATGAGCTAGTCAAATGATCATACAAAGTAAAAAGTTGAATTATCATCATAACTATGACTTTTGTCACCATTCTGACTGTTGATTATGATCATGTCAACTTTTTATTTCATAATTCTGGCTGATATTTCCCTGACGGCACCTTTAAGTGTTTGTCCTGAGCTGGCCAGACAGATCTTCAGATCTCCTTACATCAGCAGACACGCCATTCATGTGGCGCTTTAACTGCACAGCGAGGAGCGTTTCCTCTGATTATCCGTTCCCTTTCTGTCCATGCGAACACAAACAGCCATTAGTGGCGGCTGGGCTGATGATGGAGCGCACAAACAGGCCACATCAGCAGCAGAGAAACACTGCGTCTCTTTGGGAGAGACGGCTCATCTGCTCCACCTTCACGGGCTGTCGAGTGGACTCGTGAAAATCAATTAAACCCAATCATTTGAAGTTTCGCCGGCTAAAACACGTCAGCATTAGCGTCTGCAAATCAAATGCTCAAAATGTTCATTTCTGAATTGGTGGTGGACAAAATCATTATTTATTCGGGACTATTTGTCACGTTGCCTCATTAAAAAGCCAAAACATTTGCATAGTTTCCGATTCAGCACATTTCCTGACAGAACGCCTCATATGACACGTAAAAACTTACATTATCTTACATACAGTAATGAAATAAAAAACATGATCTGATTTCTCCACTCCAGCAGCTCTGACTTGTCTAAGCTAGTACATGGATTCATCAGTTATTCACTCCCATCTGTTGGATGGGAACTGAAAATAATAAGTTGAAGCAGTAGCTGGTACTTTGATGATGATAATGATTTCAGCACACAGGATGTTTGGGATCATATTCCTGCAGTAAACTGTGTGTATATTATCATCACAGCATTCGGATGTTCAGAACGCATCGAGAGCACAGATCATATACTGGGCTTAACAAAATGTGCAATAAACGCTAACGCTCAATGGTTTGGGATCAGCGAGATTTCTGAGCTGATCATAAATACTGTAATATTGTGAAATATTACTACAGTTTAAAAGAAGTGTTCTCTCTTTGAATATATTGTAAAGTGTAACGTATTCCTGTGATCAAAGCTGAATTTATCATCATCACTCCAGTCTTCAGATCCTTCACTAATCATTCTCAGATGAGGATTTGAAGCATTTATGATTATTATCAGTGCTTGATATAGTTTTTTTTTTGATGAATGGCAAATTATAAATGGGTTTAGTCACTTTTGAGTTTAATGTGCCCTTGAGGAATACAAATATTAATAATAAAAAGAAAAACAACCTTAATCTGGCATCAAACGGTGCATTTTATGCATTAAAAATGCACAGTGCATGTAATATTATATCCCACAATGCAATGTCCTCAAGTGGACCTTCCTTTTCTGTGACAAATGCAGAAGTAAAATTCATTAAAATGCCTTAAATGATGCTAACTGGACTGCACTCATACGCCATGACAGACATGAGATGTCAATGCTTGGTTACCTCTCAGTTGAACACTGCCCCCTTGTGTCTGGCACATCCATACGACCACTTTGAAATAAATATTGAGCATTTGTCTGAAAAGAAAGCGTTCCACTGCAGCCGATTGTTCAATATTCCAACCTTTTTATTGCTTAAACTGCCATTTGGATTTTCTGCGCAGAACTCGCTGGAAATGAAACGACACATTTGGGTAACATTGACAAATAAAACATCATTTGAGGTCCCTAATATATCAGCAGCTCATAAGAACTAGTTTGGGATTGAAGGAGTTCAGATCCGACACACCTGTGTGTGACGGCCAAGCGCTCCTGAAGGTCTTCGTTAGCTGATCAGGGGCGGAGCTAAACTTTACAGGAGCAGGATTGGGCAGCCCTGATCTAATTCATCAGTCCATTCAGACAGACAGAAAAATCACATGTGCGCGAGCTTCTGGCCCACTCGTTTCAGGGGAAAATCAAACTAATAAACGTTACGAAGACCCAGCTGAAAGAATCTGGGAAAACCTTTGCGTTACACCTTTAATGTGCATTTCTCAAAAGCTAAAACGAGGAACATTTAGTAAATAAAGAGAATCAAACACTGATCACTCTGGACTGTCGAACAGCAAGAAGAGAACACGGACATGTAAACATCAAATCGCCAAGGTTTCGTTTATCTTTTATAAAAACGTATCAAAGATGTTGCCGTGAAACGAGTTGTTTTCCGTTTCACGGACGCGGCCGACTGCGTTTGTGAGCCAGAGACCTCGGCACTGACGTTAACGTTATAATCCTTTCGGTTGTTTTAGTTCAACATCAAAACAGCGACAAGCCCGTTTAAAAATGGCCACACTTGAAATTATGACATGCGACTAAATACGCCACCGTGCACCTTTGTGGAAAAATAAGCTCGTTAAAAAATAAAACTGGTATTTCTCGGCATATACTGACAAAAAGGTAAATACTGGATCATCTCCGGAAGCTATTCCCATTCGGTGGCGGCGCACATGCAGGAACACACGAATGTAATCTCTGTCACGCTCACCTCGAGTCGAGACGTGAGGCTCTGTCCAACGTTTGGCACTGGCATTGTAACAGAACAGAAACGCCCATCGTTTTGAGTTTTCTTGGTTTAAAAATTTGATCAGCCACAATAAAAACCTATATGGACAGACAGGAACGGCCTCACTAATATACTACAATAAGCAACTGAACACAAATAGCAAGAGTGTGTGCTGGAATGATAATAAGAAATAAAACAGCATACAATGTTCCTGACGGATAGAGGGGAAATAAGGCTTGAAGAATAGAATCAGAATGTCAGTACAGCCAAACATCACTCGTCTATCTTACTCGGTTATATATGTAGGCAGTTAATCTTATAAAACTACTCTTAAAAAACTAACCTGCACTGTGAGGGTAAAGGAATTCAAAACGGTTTTACTATAAATATATTTATACTCCTCTACTGTTCGTTTACTGCTTGGAATGAAAGGTAAAAACACTGCAGAGTAAAGGATGCGATTTGATTGGAGGAACGTACGTTTGATTGTCTGTCCTTTCATTTGGCTCTAAATGTCCGACGATGAAAGCGGCTGTTAAAGCTCTCGACATGGGAAGCACTTGCAGTGACCATAATGAGCTCAGGAATACGAGGTGTGAATGAAAAGCTAACGGTGTGGTGGACCCTGCGGTTAAGGTTTTCAGGGGGCCGGGGTCCTCAGACGGAGAGCGACACGAAGCTGTTGTACTGTTGGATGTTGCGTTTGAGGATGTCCGAACACGGTCCCAGCACGCGCTCGAAGCGCGGCCTGTCCAGCTTGACGCATTTGAGCGGCCCGCGGGCCACCACGGTTGCCGCACGGGGTCGGTTCATCAGCAAAGCGATCTCGCCTGGTGAGAGAGTGCAAGAAACACACATATTAAAACTCATATTTTTATGTTATTTGTATTATTTTTAGTTATTTAATATATATGCATTTGTATACTTATAAAGGCACAATATGTAATATTTTTCTACTAAAATATCCGAAAATCACAAGAACAATGTTGTGTATATAGAATGTTTAAATTTTAACCAGGACACGTTCGCCTATCAATGACATCACACCCTCGATTTCCATGGCAACACCAAAGCCGCTTTAATATCTGATGTGTTTTATTAGACACTGTTTGGATCAGTGATGGACAGAAACTGATCATTGTTCTCCAGCTCTTATTGTGTAAATCTGGTGTTGTTGATTTACCGCACAGAGTGCCATGTTTCACCACGCCTAATATGATCTCGCTCACTGCAGTGTGAACAAGTGTCTCATAGCCGCACAGAGTCGCATCACTTTAACACACTCAAATGTGTGTGATATGATAAAACAGGCACCATGAAAGATGTCAAGTTACGCCTTTGTTTTGAATAAGTGACCTCTAATGCATGAAAATTACATATTGTGCCTTTAATTAATTACACTATATAGCTTCATGAATAACTAATAAGTATCCCATTATAATGAATAAGCTGCAATAAAATAGATTTGCCCCCGGTTTCACAGACAAGGCTTAAGCTAGTCTCAGACTAAAATGCATGTTTGAGCTGTTTTAACTGAAAGCAACTTTTTTGTCAGTGCCATTGTTTTGTCAACATGACATTTGACATTTTGAACTATCCCTTTAAGAATGTGTACTGGAACATCAATGCTTTTCAACACTTACCGAAGTAGTCTGACGGTCCTAACCTG